>JAJPUD010000601.1:545341-619986 GCA_023553655.1 Myrmecobius fasciatus | reverse complement strand
GTATCTAAAACTGGGCAATAGTGGTAAGAATAGAAGGAAAGTGATAGATGCAAAAGATATTGTGGAAATAGAATTGGCCAGAAAATTATAGGGAGAAACAGAGAATGAAGCAAAGAGAATAGTCAAGAATGACTCAATTTTTTAACCTGATTGACCACTAAGTTCCCTGAGCAAAAACACAGAAATGACAAAAAGAAGACACAGATTTTTAGGGGAAGAAGATTAGTTTAGTTTTGGATGTGGTGAATTTGACGTGTTGAGGGAATATCCATTTGAAAATGTCTAATAGGCACTCAAAGATGTGGGTCTAGACCTAGAAAGAAGAAAAGGCTAGTAATATAGATTTGGAATTCATCTGCATAGAGATGATATTTGTAGCCATGGAATAGAATAAGCTTATATGATAAGAGAGCAAAGAGAGAGAATAGAAGGCTAAGGACACAATTTTAGGGCATATTTATGTTAAAGGAGTGGAAGTAGGAAGAAAAGGATACAGTGTGGTACTGTGGAAGGGACATTGGTCAGCAGTCACAGTTCATGTGTTGAAATCTCCCCTCCTTCCTCCCTCTCCCTCCCCCTGGTCAAATCTCGACCTCCATTTCCTTAAATTTTATTGTGATGTCAAAGAGTTGGGTTATGTGATTGTGGAGTATCTTTCTAGCGCTAGATCTATGAAGCCAAAATAAGGAGATGGAGAACCCATAAAGAACAGTATTATAGAAACAAAAGGGAGAGAGCATCCAGAAAGAAGGGTTGAATACCATTGTCAATTCTACAGAAAGGTCAAAAAGCATGAAGTTTGGATTTGGAAATTTAGGGGTCATTGATGAACTTTAAGAAAGAAGTTTTAGAACTTGAAATACTAGTAGAAATTAAAAACTAGAGGATATAGTATTGAGATATGATTTCCTGGAGAAGAAAGGAAGGCAGCAAGTAGAAATTTCTTTCTAGACACATGGGACAAAAAGTCGAAGAGAGAAGAGTAGATTGAGGTGTAGAATGAGCTGAATTTAAGGGTTTTTTTTTATTTTGTTTTTGGTTTTTTTTTTTTTAGTATTGAGAGACCTGAAGAGATCTGTAGCCAGAAAGGAATAATTCGGTAGAGAGAGAGATGGAAGATGAAACAGAACAAGTGGGTAATTGCCCTGATGAGACTCTTGAAGAGATAGTAGAGAAACAATCGATCAAGCATTTATTAAAACTTACTGTCTTCCCAATACTATACTAATGTTACTAGTAGCAATTAATAGTTATGATTATATAACACTTTAAAATTTATCTTACTTGAAATAGCTACTATGATTTTATTATTATTATTCCCATATTACATCTAAGTTGTGACTGCCCAGAGTCATAACATTAGAGTTTTGGAAGGAGTGTCCAATCTGTATTTCACTATAGCACTCTCTCCAGTGCTGAAGAATGCTTTTTAATGTAAAAATACCAATCTACCATTTTTTCATCATTTCAAAATAGGTGTGGATTTTTGTCATCTATAAAACTGTTCACTCTGCCTGAAAATGGAAGTTGTGAGACCAGAGGCACAAGTGGAGAGCTTTGCTTTGGCTACATGGACAGCCACCTGGTTCTCAGATTCCACAGGAAAGGAAAAGATAGGAAAAGACTTTAATTTTGCGATATGGAAAAGGGTGGTTAAAGGAATTCACATCAGATAGCCTTGGGAGCAGTAAAGTAGATGAGGTCATCTTCTAAAAGTATGGTAAAAAGGGGAGGAGGGGCCTGAGGAGAGAAGAAAAGGCTTGAAGCAGTTGCTGTGAGGAATGTGATTAAAAAGTCAATAAGAGATGAATAAAAGGGTTTCTGAGCAGCATGAGGGCCCATCTGAGTTTAGATAGCATGAATTTGTAGTGGATCCAACCAGCAGGATTTGATTATTTTCTCCAGAAATGCTCAACAGACTGGGAGTGGAAGGGAAGAAATTGAATCATTGGGATAACCTAAAATCGAGTATTATTAGCAGGGTGGAAATGTCAGGATGTCAAGGGGAGAGGGAAGTCTAAGATGGTGTTGAACAAACAATTAAAATAGCTGAGAACATGGGGTTCAGACTGGGTAGGAAAGAAAATGAAGCCAGAGAGGGAGAAAAGAGAGAAACTACAGGGATTACAAGTTACAAAAGAGATATGAGGTAGACCAGTAAAGACTTAATAATATTGAAACACAGATAATTGGCACTAGGAGGGGACCTTGAGAGTACAAAATCTTTGGAATGGTACAATTTGATGTAATTGTAAAGTCCAAGATGTGGCTATGCTAAAGAAACTAGCATTTTTGCAACTGGTACAAACTTCACAAAATGTACTCCCAAGCAAGCAGCAGAATAATTTTTCTCAAATCATCTCAAATAAAAAAAATAATGATTTGAGTTAAAGAGGAGGAACAAGACCCCTCAGAGAGACATAGCAAGACTGCTCTGAAGGATTAGGAGGGAGAAAAAATAGCCTGTGGTACAAAACAGTTAGGGGAAGAAACCATGTTATCTAGTTACTTCAATAAATGCTAATCTCTGTTGTTTCATTCCCAATGAAGAGATGAAAAGTATCCTATAAATTTTGAAACCTGGGACAAAGCTCCAGATATTTTGCCTTAGTTCTATCTTTGCTGATGGATGGTTGATATGAGGTGAAGGTATAAATTGTTGTTGTTATTCAATCATTTGGTTGTATTCAGCTCTTCGTAACCCCTGGCCTCATATCAACCATGGGTTTTAAGTCTTGAGAGCAATGGTGTGCATTAGTACTTGCCGACTCGGGGAGAATTTGCCTGGTGGGAGGGAGTGAAGGAAAGAGAGTTACCTTTGTTTACTGGGCGCAAAATGTAGATGAACTGGGTTGCTGGACTGGCCACTTAATAATGGCAAGGATACTGGAGTGTTTTGACTTTTTCTTCTCCAGGGATTAAGTGATTTATCCAAGATCATATAGATAGTAAATTTCTTAGGATGGGTTGAGATTAAGTATTCCTGACTCCAGGACTAGTGATCTATCCATTGAGCCACGTAGCTGCTTCCATAGAATAAGTTAAAGAACACTGAGTCTAAGATATTAAAAGGGTTATCCAACTGATAGTGTTGGAAGATCATGTCAATTCAAATTGCCAAAGTTTTACTAAGTATCTGCTGTTTGCAGAGCACCGTGCTAAGCAGAGGTGAAGGTAGGAGGTGAAAAGACAGATGGTACACGGACTCTGCCTCCCTACTAAAGAATTTGTAGTGAAAAGTGATAGCTTCAGATCTCCATTAGCATTATGTATCTTTGGTTAATTTTTCTCTGATGTCCTCTGCCTCCTGCCTATATGCTGTTTAGGAGATGTGTGGGTCCTTTGGTAGGCAGAGAGATAGGGAGATAGTTGGTGTCAACAAAGCCTCTAGAAATGACCTTGAAAATTCAATTGAGCAAACATTCCTTGAACACCTACAGTGTGTAATGCCTTTTGCTAGCTCTTCAGAGAGACAGAGATGAATAAGATTCAGTTTTTAGCCTCAAAGATGTCACAGTCTGGTAGGGATAAGGTAAGGCATACATAAAAAGCATTATAGGAAATATAACACAAGGACATATGTGCAAAGGGAAGAACAGGCAAAGTCAATGCAAGGTCTGAAGAGGAAACAGGCAACTGGAAGAATCCAGGAAGTCTTCATGAAGGAGGTCACTACTAAGCCTGTTTTTAAAGAATTGATATTTCACCAGACACAGATCAAAAGAAGAATATTCCAGGGGTGGAGTATAGGCAGAGGGGTGAGAGTATGTGATAAGAAGGTCAGTTTGGCCGAGGGCTAAGGCACAGGAGAGGAGTAAATTGAGACTAGGCTGGAAACCTAAGGTAGTACAACATGGTGGGTGGTTGGAAATAGAAAATTAAGACATAAGGATGGCACATAAAGGAAGGCTCTAGGCCAAATGCTAAAATCATTGAGAAAGTTTAGAAAGTGTCTTAGAAATCAATAGTTGTCACTGGGAAAGGAGATATGAACAGCACCTTCTCTGGACTCATTTCCTCAACCAGGACTCACACTTAAACTGTGGGGTCCACAATTGGTTACTACTGCTGGTCAAAGGTCTCCAGGACTAGATAATTTTGAGAGGCTTTACTTATAGTATTGTTGCTGCAGTCATCACCAGTATGCTTCCATTCACAATAAGTTGGATAAGACCACCAGGTCTGAAGTCAGGAGGACCTGACTTCAAATCTGGCCTCAGACATTTAACCCTTCCTAGCTGTGTGACCCTGGGCAAGTCACTTAACCCCAATTGCCTCAGCAAATTAAACAAACAAAACAAAAACAATCAGTTGGACAGACATAACCAGCTTTTGAAAAGATATTTGGTGAGATTATATAGTAGGACCTGTAGCCAATGTCTGCAAGTTGAAGACAGGTTTTTGTTGCTTTATTGTTTCAGAAAGTCACTGGCTTGGATTGAGGGGGAAGGGAGGGGTTGGAGAGGCATTATACCACTGAGCAAGACTGTGTTATAAAAAGGCAAGCATCCTCAGTCCAAACTTATTGGTTGGTCCACTACCTCCATCACCCACAGAGACCAGTTGTTGGCAGAATTCTAAGGGACAGGAGCAGGCCCATTGGAGGGATCAGGGCTCTCACCTCCCCTAGTTTCTCAGTGCTTCCCCAGATTTATTTTGGGGCAGGCTCCTGTAGCCCAGCTGAAAGACATTGTCTAAGCTCCCATTTTGTGGATCCTGAATTTGCCAAGTGATTTTTTTTTCTCTTTTTCTCATGTAATCAGTGATTCTGCCCTTTAAGTAGCTCCCAGTTTCAATAAACATCCAGGCAGATGTTGGCATTCAGTTATGACTCCAGATTTGACAGCATTCCCTGGGGGTTACACAGAGAGCCAACCATGTTCTTCTGCTTTCTGCATGCCTCGATCTCTCTGACTCTGTCTCTCCTTTGCTTTTTTTTATTAGCTATACAAAGAGATTTTTATTACTTAAATGAGCTCCCAGCAAGTCTGGCTTAATACACTACTAATGGGTTTTAAGTCTTGAGAGCAATGGTGTGCATTAGTACTTGCCGACTCAGCGAGAATTTGCCTGGTGGGAGGGAGTGAAGGAAGGAGAGTTAGTTACCTTTGTTTGCTGGGCACAAAATGTAGATGAACTGGGTTGCTGGACTGGCAATATTAAGTGGATCATATTAGTGTCTCATTCACATATGCAAATGAGATTAATCAGGAGACACTTAGAGAATAGTAATGTTGATATAAGGAAGGCTTGCCATCCTCCTCCAGACACAAATGTACCACCTTTCCTTTCATCTGGGGTGCTCTTAGGGGGAAAAGTTCAATGATCTGGTCTCTTTTACCCTCTGCTCAACTTAGGGGTGTCTAATTAAACAGGTTGTTTATTTGTTTTCCAACTGTTTGAGTATAAGAAAAAGCTTATTCAGGTCCTTTCCTGAAGGATCCTTTACCCCTCCCATCATTTTCATAAGCTCCAGTCTCCCTTTATCAAATTCCTCCAGAGATGAATGGAAATTTGTGGCTCTTCTCATTCATTTATTCAGCAAATATACACTTAATTCAACCATCTTTTATTTTCTACTTACAAATACTGCCCTAGGCACAAAAGATGAAAATTTTAAGTGATATGCAGTGAGGTCCAAAGTTAGACAAGACTTGGTGACTTCTTGTGTTTGCAGTCTAAATGGAAAACTGTAATAAACAGGTACATAAGAGAGAATAAATTAGATAAGGCATCTGTCTGAGGAAGCTTCCAATTTAGTGTCCTCTCAATTTGAAAACATGCTGAATACAGGAACCATGTCTTTTATGTCTTTACTCTCATCCTCAAATGTAGCACCAGGATGTGTGTTATAAAAAGGCAAACATCCTCAGTCCAAACTTATTGGTTGGTCCACTACCTCCATCACCTGAAGAGACCAGTTGTTGGCAGAATTCTAAGGGACAGGAGCTATATAAGATAGCATTGGCTCACGGACTGATGGATGAATTGCTATTTGTTAGCTTACTAATATGGGCATTTAACTCTTCTTGGAAACTCAAAGACACTACTTGTACTCTTGAAGAGTATAGGTAACTGAAACAAGAGAGATGTATAATCAATGCTATTAAATTGTAGAGAGGCAGATTTTGGTCCTAATAAAGGAGAATTTTCTTGAGTATTAGAACAATCTAAAAGTGGAATAGAATGTTTTGCAAAGTAGTGAGTTCCCCATCAGTGCAAGTGGTTCAGAAGAGACTGAAAGATAACATGAGCTAAAGAGTAGTACACTGAAATGCTGGATTTGGAGCCACAGTTCCAAATCCTGACTGATACTTATTCTACTGTTTAGCTGTAATTTAGTTGCTTTTCACTTGTATTCAACTCTTCATGATACCATCTGGGATTTTCTTTGCAAAAATGTTTCTCCAGTTTATTTATAGATAGAGAAACTGCGGCAAACAGGATTAAGTGACTTGGCCAGGGACATAGAGATAGTAAGTGTCTGAGGGCAGTCTTGAATTCAGGTCTTCTTGACTCCAACCCTGGCACTCTATCTACCGTTCCACGTAGCTGCCTAATACCATTTTAACTATGAGTAAATCATTTAACTTCTTTAAGTCACTTCCGAGTTTAAAATGAAAACATGGGACTAGGTAGACTCAAAAATCCCTTCCAATTCTAAATCTGAGAACTTAGAAATCCTGAATTGTAATAAGATTTTTGTTCAGGTAAAGATTGGATTGCATGATCACTGATGTTCACTCCAATTCTAGGATTCTATGAAATATACATGGAGAAAGAAAAAAAAATGAGAGAAGGGGAAGGTAGGGAACAAACATAGTTAAGAGGAAATTCATGTTTGTAAAACAATCTGGAGCTGTGATTACATCGATAGGGTTGAAGTTTTGATCTTTGTGGCCATTGCCACTCCCTATCATAGAGATAGTAAAGGAAATGCTGAACTCCATGTGGTTGTAGAACACTCTTTTATGACTCCAAATCCTGAACCACCTTGCTTCCTCAGTTTGATGCCTGGGACATTTTTATACAGAGCAGCAGAACCCAGAGAGAAAGGAAGAATGAGCCTGTTAGCAATCATTTGTAACTGACTGATTCCAATGGTCAATCAATACCAGACCTGCCCACTTGATAGAACATATAAAGAAGATCACTTCTAGTTGTTCCAAAGAATGAAGGCTCAATCAACCAATAGTTAAGTGGAAAAAGGGAGAGAGAATAGTCTTTCTCTTCCCCCTACAATTTCATGTCTCTTCATTTGTATTCTGATCCACTGTCACTCTGTATGATGAGAGTTCAGTTCTACCAAGTACAAGAATTGATGACCTTGTACTTGCTGCATCCATTTATATCCAAAACACTAGGCTCATGGCCACAAAATTCATGGTCTTCTGCTTGGCCATTTGTGACACTATGGAATCGAATTTGAAGGTGTAGGGGTGAAAGGTGTGAACACAGGCACAGGATGTGAATAGCTACATCAAGTATATAAGTCAAATGGCTCATCTGTTGCCATCATGTCCTACTCAGTGAATCATTGTGACCCTTCTCAAATTTCTATAGATTCCATAGAGTCATTCATACAACATTTTAAAGGTCATACCTCACATCACCACAATGACAAACTAGGAAGGTACAATTCTGTCCACTCATCTAAATGGGGCATGAAAATTATGAATGTTACCTCTAGGTGTTTGTATGGTGTTACCACCACCCCCCCTCCCCAAATGGCAACTTCTATCTTGGGAAAAAAGAAGCCTCCCTGGTAGATTTCCAGTCCATATTCATTTAATCAAAGCTACTTATAAGTGATATAGAATAGACTGGAATAGCAGTTGTTGTGTTTGTTATGTACCAAGCACTCTTCTAATCAATGGGGACTCAAATAGAAAATCAATATAGTACCTGCTCTCAAGGAGCTTATATTTTAGTTAGAGGATACAACAAAAAGGAAGATTCATGTTCAGTTCATGACAGATGGTACTTGTACTGGAAGAGTTGCAGAGAAAATGGCAAGACCTAGAAGATCATAGGAAGTAATGATAGGACAAATTGTCGGGTTGGAGGGTTAGAATGCCTAAGAGCTCTGGAATATCTCTTGTGGAGAGAAGAATCTGGAGATCAGTGGCCAGCATGTATTGGACATTCTGTACCTAGTGGGAACTGGGCAGTGGGACACTGAGGGAGGAAATGTACCATGTTTCTCCCCAGCAGTAGGGCTGCTAGGTAGCAAAGGATATGCAGTGCCAGGCCTGGAATCAAGAAGACCTGAGTTAAAAACTAGCCTCAGACACTAGCTATGTGAACTTGGGCAAGTCATTTAACTCTGTTTTCTTCACTTTTTTCCTTTGTAATAAAATGAACTAAAGGAGGAAATAGCAAACTATTCCATTATTTTTGCCAAGAAAACTCCAAATGGGGTCACAAAGTCTCAGATATGATTGAAAACAATGAAATGAGAACAAAATTTGGCAGTTAGGTAGCATAGTGGGTAGAGCTCTGAGCCTGGAGTCAGGAAGATTCTTCTTCCTGAGTTCAAATCCAGCCTTTAGTATTTTCTAGCTTTGTGACCCTGGGCAAATCGCTTAATTCTATTTGCCTCAGTTTCCTCCTCTGTAAAATGAGTGGGAAAGGGAAATGGCAAAGCACTCCAGTATCTTTGTCTTGACCTTTTGTTCTTCCACATGAATTTTGTTGTTGTTTTTTCTAAGTCAGTAAAATAGTTTCTTGGGAGTTTGATTAGTATAGTACTAAATAAATAGATTAGTTTAGGTAGTATTGTCATCTTTATTATATTTGCTCAATCTATCCAAGAGCACTTGATATTTTTCCAGTTGTTTAGATTTGACTTTATTTTTGTGGAAAGTGTTTTGTAATTGTGTTCATATAGTTCCTGACTTTCCCTTGGCAGATAAGATTCCCAAATATTTTATACTATCAACAGTTATTTTAAATGGAATTTCTCTTTGTATCTCTTGCTGTTGATTTTGTTAGTGATGTATAAAAATGCTGATGATTTATGTGGATTTATTTTGTATCCTGCAACTTTGCTAAAGTTGTGGATTATTTCTAATAGGTTTTTAGCTGATTCTCTAGGGCAGCATCTTTGTCAAGAAAAACCCAAATGGAATCACTGAATTAGACATGAATGAAAAATAACTCAACAACATCTCTTAACAGATGGAAAGCATTGTCATAAAGCATGATTTGAGGATGACTTCCTCTAGAAAGTAAAATAGCTTACTTATAGTAAAGGAAGCTATAATGGAATTAGGAGGTGCAGTGGATAGAGTGCCAGGCTTGAAGTCAGGAAGATCTGAATTACTATATACCGAGTACGTAATATAGCTATATACTGTTCCAACAGCACTCGGGACAGAAGAAGAGCTTTGCATGCATAGGGACAGTTAGGAAGAGTGCCTGGAGCCAAGAAATGGAGTGTCTGGTCATGGAACAGTTAAGAGTCATGCTTTAATGGATCAAAGAATATGTTTGGGAGATTAAGGTATAAGAATGCCTTCTGAGGTGATTGCAGGTTGACTCAGAAATATGGTGTTGAAAAACAAGCTGAGGCTGGATTGTTAAGAATTTTGAATGTCTTATTCTGGACCTTTTTTTTTTCTTTGAAGGGCCAATGTTCTCTGGAAGGACCAGCTTCCAGAGAATCATTCCAGAATGGAACTCTTAGAATCCCTGCCAAGGCCATACTCCCATTGGCCACTCTCTCACAGGTTTCCCTTTCTGGGATCGATGGATGAATGTGGGCAGATGCTAAGCTCTTTTCCTTAGTAGCTCACCACTAATGAGCTGTGGGGGAATAATAGCAGACACTTTGCCAAACTAATTTTGCTAATCAGACGACTGCCTTTCATTAACAGCTGATGTGTACAATACCCATAGAACAGCCAAATGGTGGTGCCTGTTAACAACAAATACAATTCCTTCTGTACCATGTAGGCTCTTATGGGAAAACAAGGTATAAGTCTAGGAGTAAGGTTTTGGATGTGAAAATGCTGCATTTCTCATTCTCAACTTGGTTTTAATCTCCGTGTTCAGGTTATATAGCCTCTGTGAAATGAGGAAATTCAATTAGAAGCATTTTTCAAGGTGCTATTTGTTTCATTAGGAACTGATGAATTTCTTAGCATCCCAGCCTCATGGAGTTGGCAGAGACTTAAAGATCATCTTCTCCAGTTAGATTTGGTGCAGACATCTGAAAGGCTCTCATGCCTCCACTAGATCCTGGAAAATGACCGTTATTGACAATGTTTGTTATTAAAGTTACAGAATAAGGTAAGGCCCTGGGAGGCAGATTCCTAGAATAGTTTGGAAGATATTTCTCTATCTCTCCTGCCTCTCTGTCTCTGAATTAGAAATTTATTGGATAATTAGAGTGGATTAAAAAATCTCTCTAAACATGAAAAAAGTCACTGATTTATTTTAGGAGCTTCGTTGGAATTGTTAAGGCTCCCAGCGGATCCAGTACTGCCTAAGCTGCTTCCAATGGCTACAGACAAATGTGGAATCTCGCTACTCTCTTAGCTGCCTACTCTCTTAGCTGCCAACAAACAGCTACCAAGCCTTTTTTTTTCTGTACACATTAAGAAGAGGTTATAAATCCAGGAGTCAGAGCAGTCAGTTTCTGTCACCAGTACCTGGGCCAGCACTGGAATGGCTCTTTATGTAGACTTACAGTCCCCCTGCCTTCCTCCAAGTGAATATGCATGTTCCATGATATAGGTCTGCCCATCTGTACTCACCCATCTGAATTTTTATTTAATGGGGATAAATGTAAAGTCTTATACTTGGGAGCAAAAAATATAATTCTACAAATATAAGATCTGGGAAGTATGACTAGATTATTGTCAATCTGACAAATATCTGGAAGTCTTAGTGAACTACTACTACTAATAATAGCTAGCATTTACATAGAATCTTAAAGGTTACAGAGTTCTTAATATAAGATATCTCATTTGATCCTTAAAACAACAGTTCCAAATGAGATGAACAGCCCTCTCTTAAATATTCCTAATTAGGCTGACCCATTTCACAGAGGCTATATCTGTACATGTATATGCTATACATATATAAGCCGTACATGTATAGGCTGTACATGTAGATTAAAATCAAGATCAGATTGAGATGCATGCTCATTCTACATCCAAAATATTCTCCCTAATAAGATGCTTTTATTAATCCTGCTTCATAGATAAGTAAATCCAGACTGAGAGTGGTTAAGTGATTTACCCAATCACTGAGGGAGTGCCTGAAGCTGGATTTGAATTCAGATCCTCTTGACTCTGAATCTTACACTCTATCCACTATACCATCTAACTGCCTTGGTTAGTATGAGTTTACATAATAATATGATAGGTTGTTTTTTCACTGAGGCAATTGGGGTTAAGTGACTTGCCCAGGGTCACACAGCTAGGAAGTGTTGAGTGTCTCAGGCCAGATTTGAACTCAGGTCCTCCTGACTTTAAGGCTGATTCTCTATCCACTGCACCACCTAGCTGCCCTGATACGTTTTTCTTTCTTTCTTTTTTTTTTTTTAAAGCTAATAGTTTCAAGTTGCAAAGAAGAGAAGTTTTGTATTTGGAATTAGACAAATGGGAGTCCAGCTGCATTTTTCCCCTGTGTTCAGTTTTAGGTGCCACAGGAGAATAACTAACTAGACATAGTAGCTAAAGTTCATTCTGTCTTCTATTTCTTAGATCCCTTCCTTCTTTTCCCTTTTGCCAATCATTTGCCAATCCCCAAACCTGGATTATTTTCACCATAAGCTTGCTGCTTTTGTCCTCTTTCACATGATGCTGAATAGAGCCAAAGAAAAGAATTTTTAATATGCTTACTGGATCAACTACAAATTTATGTTAGATAATTTCACATGGGCTCTCACTGTAGTGAGGCAATCCTAATCTTTCCTAATCAATTTGTTATTCATTCTCCATAGCAATGTTGAAAATTTATTTTCTCCTCAAGCTTCCCCTTATTATCTCAGCTGAAGACCTCACCTTGTACTTTACTTAAAAAAAAAATTAGGACTTCCACTGTGAGCTTCCCCTTCTCCATTCCTCATCTCACATCACTGAAATATCCTGCCACTATTGCCCCCATTAAGTTATGAATTCCTTAAAACCAGATATGCTTTTGCCTTTCTTTGTACATCTGTTCACAGTGCCTACAGTTCTGGGCATATAATAAGTGCTCAAAGCATTATTGACTGACTTATTGACTCACTGACAGATTGAAGGAACACAGAAATGCTTAGCATGGAAGTGGAGATTTAATAGGAACATGATACCTGTTTTCAAGTATTTGAAGGGCTGGCATAAGAAGGATTAGATATGCAGGAAGCAGACAAATTTGGGTTTCATGACAGGAAAAAAATGACCTCTCGTTTGGCACAGTAGATAGAGAACTGAGTCTGGAGTCAGGAAGTCCTGAATTCAAATATGACCACAGACACTCACTAACTGAGTTATTTCAACTGTAAAATGAAGATAATAATAGCCTCTATTTCCCAGGGTTGTTGTGAGGATCAAATGAGATAATGAATGTAAATCACTTGGCACAGCCCTGGCATATAATAAACTACATAAATATTTGTTATTATTATCATTATTCTCATAGAGTCACAAAGTGGGTAACTATCTGAGGCTACATTTAAATTCAAGTCTTTCTGACTTCAAGTCTAGCAGTCTATTTACTGTTTCACCAATAATAATATTACTATTAGAATAATTAATTCTATGTAATATAAATAATTATAATAAGGATACTCATAGTTTCTCATTCATAACAATAACTGGTATTTCTGTTGCACATTACAATACACATTTCAATTTGCTTACATTTAAAATACATCCTATGATGTAGGTAGTGGAAGTGTTACTATCTCCAATTTACAGATGAGGAAGGTGAGTCTCTCAAAGAATATAGATGACTTGAAAGAGCAATGGATTTAATCTGGAGTCCAGATCCAGGTTCTTCTACTCATTAGCCTTGCAACCTTGAGAACAATCACTTCAATTTTGGGGGCCTCCTTGCCTCTTCTATAAAACAGGAGGTTTGGACTCCATGATCTTTAAGAGCCCTTCTAATTCAAAATCCTATGAATTTTTATTTATTCAATGCAACCTTGAACACAATGAAGTGTTGGAGCTGGGATGTGAAACCAAAGGTGCTAGTTTCAAGCCCAGTGTGCTTTCTACTCTGATACCCTTCCAGGCTGTGTCCTAATGGGACTGTCCTTCTAGAGGTGGAATCCAGCCTGCCTCCTTCTAAGATGCTCTTTACTTCTCTTCTTCCGGCAATTACCACTTCTGCACCAGAGTCCATCTCTGGGCTGAAAACACTGCATGTTCTTCATCCTCACCTTTGCCTCATAAAATTCTTAGTTCCATTAAAAGTTTAACTCACTGTTGGATCTCCTCAGGAAGCCTTTTCTAGTTCTAGTTGCTGTTGCCCTCCTGAAGCAACTACTTTGTATTCACTTTATATATTTTTTTTGAGGTTGATGGACATTGTTTATTGAAAAATGATCTTGGTGTTTACAGTTTCATGTACACAGAGGTAGCTGCAACAAAATTATACTTTCCCAGTCATAAATAGCAGCGACTAAACTATGGCTGAGTACAAAACTGAGCTGAATGCATATCTACTAGAACTGTAAGACGATATTCATAAATGCAAAATAATCAAAAATCACAAAAATACAATTTTCTGATGATCATCATCACAGCATTATGCATTTGGTTTGTCTCTTTTTTTAAAAAAAAGTTAAAATATGTTTTTCAGAGAACTATAGAAAATATTAGTGAGAAAGTTCTTTGGGTTAGTCATTAAAGAGATAAATGGGGAAAGTATTCATCATACATGTATATCAGAGGATGAAATAATCATGGAATTCTAGAGTTGGAAGAAACTTATAGATGACTTTTTCTATCTTTTTTAATTTTCTTGCCAGTAAGCATGTTCTTCCACTCCCTGTCCTCCTAGTCTCAATAGAAATTAAGCTTCTTGAGGACAGGAACTATTAGTCTCTGTACCGTTAATGCCCCCATAGTTCTTGCTACTTAGTAAGGACAAAATAAATGTGTGTCAATGGAATAAATTCACTTCTCTTTGGTCAGCATTCTGACTTGTCTCAGAAGGCCTCTCTTATCTAGCCAGATACCCAAACACATGCAGTAGATTTTTTTTTGGTGACTTGTCCTGTTTTTGCCAACCACTTTCCACATACACTTCAACATCAATGTATAAGCCTCTTCCATAGCTACTTAGTGACCTAGGACTTTTATTTCCAAATTAATTTGAATATTGCATGGATAATGCTAGTATTCATTTCAGAAATATCCTTCCTCCCTGCTTCAATTACTAAATTCCTCCCCAAATTTATAATCAAATTCAAGTCTTCCCAAATTTCTCCTTTTCCAGTAACAGTTATAAATATATACCCTGGATCTCACATAGCTCATTTAATACAACATTTTATATTAGAGGTCTCCTTTTCTCTTTTCACCCACCTAAAATGGACGTTCCATGAGGGCAGAAACCCTACCCCCCAATTGGTCTTATCTAAAGTTTACCTAAATTTTGTATTTCTCCCCCTTGTCTTGAATATCATATTGTCCAACAAATGTTTAACAAATGTGCATCGGTTGTGCACCATAACTGCTGTGCCTTTGGTTTGCAAATATGGTTAAGGCCCTGATGGATTGATTGAGTATACCTTAAGTTCTATAACTCTATGACCATCTGTCACTTGGAAACAAAGGGAAAATGAAATCAAAATTTTGTGGGGGAAAAAGAAGAAATTAAGCACTTTTTTGGTAACCGAAATTACCACTTATGAATTACTATAAGTATTTTGAAGTTTTTTGATAATTGAATATATATAATTTGTTATTTTAGATGGAAAGATATCACTGATTTTGATATTCTTTATTCACATTTATTCATCACCCCTACCTCTTTTGAATCCTTGGTTTTCTTTAAGGTTCAGCTTAGCTTCCATTTGCTACATGAAACCTTCTCTGCTCCCCTCGTTATTCTGAAATCTATCTCCTTTTTTCTTATATATTGGTACATATTACCATATCTAAGGTCTTTGACTGCAGGGATTTTTTTGGTCATTGTGTCTTCATTTTTGGTCATTGTATCTCAATGCTGAGCATATAATATAACAGGTCCTTAATCAATGTTTGTTTAAATGAAGTAAACTGGTATTTACTTGCCTATGGAACACAATTTGGCAAAAATCTTATAGGAAGATGATTCCTGTGCTATTTCCTCTATTAAGTCAATACCTTTTTTTGTTTTTTGGCTGAGGTAATTGGGGTCAAGTGACTTGCCCAGGGTCATGCAGCTAAGAAATGTTATGTCTGAGGTCAAATTTGAGCTCAGGTCCTCCTGACTTCAAGGCTGGTGCTCTATCTACTGCACCACCTAGCTGCCCCTAAGTCACTGCCTTTTAAAGATACATAATACACACATATATATATATATATATATATATATATGTTTACACAAACACATATGTGTATGCTTGTGTGCAAGTACATGTGTATGTATGTATATGATTGTCTAGAGACTATTGGTTCATATGTGGCATAGATACCTGATTTGGAATCTGGTCCACTTCTCTCCAAGGAAAATTGCCAGTTTTTCTTTTTTGGGAAAGCAAGATTAGGAACTATTTGTTTTTTTCCCTTGCCTATTTCCAAGAAAAATATTGAGCTAGAATTATATATATCTATATATTATACTTCATATATTAAAAATCTAGGAGTAAAATAGGTTCAGAATAAAAGCAATTATCCATGATAACACTCAAGAAGAAGATTATGGTTAGTTTAATATTGACAGCTTAACTTCCTCTCACCAAAATCTGGTTACACAAAAAAACATCGTGATTAGTAAAAAAAAAAAAAAAAAAAAAAAACATTTATCCAAGGAAAACAGTGAACATAAGTCAGGGAAATTATATGGAGAAAACCAAATCATATGCAATAATAATAAATAGTAAAATAATTTACAAGAGTTAAACAATTTTACAATAGTAAAAAAATTCTTAACAGCCAAGGAAAGAAGGAATGATCTTAACAAGGGGAATCTGCAGTCAGACAGACTCTAGAATTGGAGAAATAAGTTCCCTTGCATGTCTGTAGCTATGCAATCTGGTCTTTAGTCGATACTTCAAAAGTACACATCTTGACTCTTAACACTTATCAGGAATCACATTTTCTTCCACATACACAGACCATATCCTCACCCAGAGACTATCATTCTATTAAAGCTACTCAACTCAATAGAGTGGAAGTATTATGCTTATATTGTTTGTTTTGGGTACTCTTTCTACCAAGGTGAACTATAACCCATTTTTTGATTTGGAATTTTAGAAAATTTCCTGAAGCTCAGAATGGCTAAATATATTTGTTGTCACATAATTAAGAAGTGAAGTTTAAGATCATAGATTTTAGAGTTAAAAAAAACAACATAAGGGATCATCCAATCTAACAAACTCATTTTTTGAGTGCTTTGCTCTGTGAGTGCTTCTGTGTATCTCATTTTCCTCATGTGAGTAAACTAAGGTACATAAAGATTAAGTGACTTGCCCAGGGTTACATTGCAATTATGAATGTTGGGCAGATTTAAACCCCAGTTTTTTACCTTTTAGAGTAGTTTTTTTATTCATTGATTTTTCTATCAGCAGAATAAGAAATACTTGTCCATTTTAAAGTGACAGAATGTTTCCTGTTTCCCTCCCCTGACTCCTCCCTGAGGCAGTAAGCAATCAGACATAAGTTGTACATGTGCAATCATGTAAAGCATTTCCATATTAGTCATTATGTATAAAAAGACTGGAATAAAAGAAAAAGGATTAAAGAAAGTGAAAACTAGTATGCTTCAGTCTGCATTCAAACAATTTCAGTTCTTTCTCTGGAGGAAGATATATACTTTATCATTAGTCCTTTGGGATTGTCTTAGGTTATATTGTATTGCTGAGAATAGCTATGTCATTCCCAGCTCTTCATCATACCATATTGCTGTTACTAGGTACAATATTCTCCTGGTTCTGTTAACTATGTATCAGTTCACATAAGTCTTTCCAGGTTTTTCTGAAATCATTATGCTTTTCATTTCTTATAGCTTAATAAATTCCATTACAATCACACCACAGCTTGTTTAGCCATTCCCTAATAGCTGGGCATCCCTTCGACTTCTAATTCTCAACCACCAAAAAGAGCTGCTATAAATATTGTTGTACTTATCCCCTTTTTATATCTTTGGGATATAGACCTAGCACTGTATTTGTTGGATCAAAAGATATACAGTTTTGTAGTCCTTTGAGCATATTTAAATTACTCTCCAGAATGGTAGGGTGATGCCCTTATCTTAAAAATAATAACTACTTCTTGTGGATTATCAGTGTCTGTAATGAACAACTCAGGGTCAGGAAGAACAGACAAAAAGCTAACTTATCTTCTTCCTCTCCTGTCCCACCACCAAAATCTGTTCCTGCTTCAAACTTCCCTATTTTTTTTTTTTTTGCTTTTTGCTGAGGCAATTGGGGTTAAGTGACTTGCCCAGGGTCACACAGCTAGGGAATGTTAAGTGTCTGAGACCAGATTTGAACTCAGGCCCTCCTGACTTCAGGGCTGGTACTCTAACCACTGCACCACCTAGCTGCCCCAAACCTCTCTATTTCTATAAAGGTTACCACTATTCTTTCTCCACCCAGATATACCACATCTGTCACCTTTGATTCTTCCCTTTTTCTCATCCCACATATTTAATCCATTGTCAGGTCTCAGGAAATTTAACTGTGACATCTCATATTCCTGTCCTTTTCTCCACCAACATAGCTACTATTCTAGGACAGACCCTTGTTGTATCTTACTCACATATTATTGCAATAGCAGAAATTATTGATTCCATTCTCTCTCCTTCCTGTTCCAATCCATCCTCCACATAGTTGCCAAGAGAATATTCCTTAAAGTTCAAGTCTGACAATGTCACTCTCCTACTTAAGAACCCTCCATGGCTCTCTATTATTACTAGGATTCAATATGAATTCCTCTACTTAGCATTTGAATTCTTTATAACCTGGCTTCAGGACACCTTTGCCCATTTATTTTACATACTCTCCAATCTAGCTGCCCTACTTCTTCCCTGACCATGGAATTCCATTAAGCTCAATCAGTTCCCCTCAGCTTTCATTTCTCACCTCTGCCTCTTAAAAATCCTTAGACTATTTTTTTTAAGTTTTTCAATTAGAAAAAAAAATTCCCTCCCATCTCCCCCACTGAGAAAAAAGGAAAACAAAATTCTTGTAACAGATACACATAATCAAGCAAAACAAATCTCTACATAGCCCATGTCTAAAAAGCATGCCCCACTCTGCTCCCAGAATCCACCACTGCTTTTTCAGGAGATGGGCAGTATTCTTTCTCAAGGAACCTCTGGAATTGTGGTTGGTCATTGTGTTAAAACAGATTTTTATGGCTTAACTAGGGTACCAACTCCTTTGAGAATTCTTTCTTCATGATGTAAGTTGTTACTGCTCTATTCTTCCTTAAAGTACATTGTATTTGTTTCTTGGTTTAAATGCTGTATTCCCCTTTCCCATTTTCACTCTCCAGGAGAATGGAAAATCTTTGATGTGAGGGATTGTTTTCTCTTGCTGTCTTCAGTGTCTAATATAGTACCTTGCACAATGTAGGTACTTAGTAACACCTAGAGGAACTTTGATAGTGAGTTGGATAGAACACAAGACTTGGGGTCAGGAAAAGCTGAGTTCAGATTTTGATTCAGATGACAAGTAGCTGTGTGATACTGAGTAAGTCACTTAACCTTTTTTTGCCTCAATTTTTCAACACTAAAATAGGGATACTAAAAGCATCTATTTCTCAGGATTGCTGTGATGATGAAATGGATAATATTTTGCACTTTGCAAATCTTAAAGCACTACATAAATGTTAGCTATACTTATTATGTGAATTGAATTAGGTCCCTGAGATATGACCCCCATCTACACTGATTTTCCTTCTAGAAGGCTATGTGGGAAACTTCTGGTTTCTGCCTATCTTGTTATGGCACAGGGCTGGACACAGACACTGCCCTTGCTCCACACTGGCTGCATGTAATATAATTAAAAGAATATTGCATTTCCTTTTATAATATTCCTGTAATTCCTGTGAAGCAGTGATCATTCTTTCCATTATAAGTAAAGATCAACCAATCTGCAAGTTTATGATGAGAACATGGGGGAATATGTGGCATCCTATGACCTGCAGCTGACCATGGAAGCAGAGACAAGCTCTTATTCAAACAGCACTAATTAAATGCCTCCTGTGAACTCTTCAGTAGGCAATCTGGTATATGACAGATCTGGAAGTAGCCTCCAAATGAGGAAAATCTAGGTTCAAGTTCAGCCTCTGGCACATACTGTTTGACCAGGGCAATGGGCAATGCCTAAATACATTTGAAGGCTAAAGTTCAGGCTCCCACTAATACCTGACTGTGTGGCACTAAACAAAACACTCAGCCTCCCTGGGCCTTAGTTCCTCTTGTGAAGGGCTGAATTAGATAGTGAGATTCTTTCTAGTTCTAAATCTATGTTTCTGTGATCCTTTCTAAAGTCCTTTTATTTTCCATTAACTAGAAGTCTCCCCTCATCAGTGCCCCCTTCATAAAGCTGGGCCACTTTAGTCTCAATTAATTACCAAGGCCTACAATGTTGTCATAATCCTAAACAAAGAAGGGGTTCAGGTACAGATTGGTTGGGGATGTGTGTGTGTGTGTGTGTGTGTGTGTGTGTGTGTTAAGGAATTGATAACAAGAAAATAGCCCTTATAATTTTCTTTAGACTATTTGGAATACCAGTAGATATGAAATCCTTGATTCTGAATAGTCTCCTACCTCAGCCTGTCTCACCCACCCCAGTCCTCTGACCAGATTAACTCCTTAGCTGCTGTTACAAAATAATGTGATCCAAGGACCTTTGGTAAAAAATCAACTAGACTATCCTCTCTGGATTGTGAATGCTATGCAGGGTAGTGAAGAGACAAAAAGTTGATGGAGTATGGAAGCTGGTTGAACTCAAGGACCTGAAACCAAGAGTGTAAATTCCAACTCTGATCCCAGCTCTCTTTGATCATGGGTATGTTACTTACCATCTTTTGGTCTCAGTTTTCTCATCTGTAGAATAATGAAATGTTTGCTCTCTAAAATTGTCTCCCACTTAGCAGCTAGCACAGTACCCTACTTATTATAGACAGTTAATAAATATTGGTTAGATTGGATTGATTAATTTTGAACCAAATTATATAGCATAGCATTGAATGTCACATTGAATTTAGAACAGAATTTGAATTTTGCTTTGTGTACGGTTAGGGGTTACTACAGTGATCCATAGGATATAATTATGTTTAAGGAGCAGAAGTAGGAATGGAGAGAAAGATATAGATAGGAGATATGTTAAAGAACAGCTGTTAAGGATCAAGAAGGAGGGGTAAAAGGTGACTGAGATTTTGCCTGGACGAATATAGTACTGCTTCTGACATCAATGAAGTCACTGGGACTTAGCTGAAGACATGCCATTGTTTTCATTGATGAGGACTATGTGTGGTTGTTGCTATATCTATATTATGTCAATGAAGTTTTGTAAGATTTGCATATGGGGTTTCCAAGGAACATTTTATGGGAGTCCCCATTCCATCACTAGTCAAAGTGATTCATCAAAGTTTATATAAGAAGTAATGGAAGAAGCTAGAGAAGGCTTTCCTGAGAAACAGAGATATTGGGGGCACATGACGGCTATCTTTAAGTAGTTGAAAGACTGTTAACTGAAAGAGACTTGTTTCTTTTGATCCTAAAGGGCAAAAGTGGGAGCAAAGTGAGGAAGTGACAAACAGACAGATGTGGATATGATATAAAGAAAAGCTACCCTACAATTAGAAGTGTTTAATATTGGACAGTCTGTCTTTGGAAGTGGAAGTTTCTCTGGCTCTGGAGATCTTTAAGTGAAAGTTGGGAAGAAGATCATCCGTCAGATATGATGTAGATGACCTCAGGATCCCTGTGAATTCTGAAATTCTGTAATTCTGTGTGCTCAGAAAAGATTTGGATCATACTAAGAAGCCTCTGAAGGCTGAAACTATAGAGGAAGGACTAAATGACCTTAGAGTTTCCTTCCAACTTTAAGATGTAATTCTAGAAATGTGGGCCAATCTTTGCCAGTGGAAAACGTTGATGGTGCCTGAACCAAGTGACCTTGTAAATTAATGACAGAGGACCAAAGAACCAATTTTGAAGACAAAAGGAAGTTAAGGTTGAATTGGAGACTCTATCTTAAGTCAGATCCCCAACCACATGGAAGAGCTAGGAGGAGATTACAAGTTGATGGTACCAGAGCTAGTGTGGTAGAAAGGGATCTCAGAGGCCATTCAGATCAGTAAATGTGCTGGCCACTTATGATTGGGTTAGAGACCTCAACTTAAGAGCTCTGTGACTCAACACTTTTAGGTTCTTGATGCTAATTTCTTTTTTCCCTTAGTTGTCAGTGACCTTAAGAACTTTAAACTGGTTTGCAGCCTCACAATTTTATTTAATTCAATTCAACCCAATAAACATTTAGTTTAGAAAGTAGACCAGCTATGGACTGATGACAACAGGAGGAGGCAAATGGTGTATCTTCTTTTCTACTGTGGAATAAAGTAGATAAGAAAGAAAATCCTACACTAAGTGAGCATTGGATCATAGATAATGTCCATCTTATTCCTTCCTGGGCTCCCTTTTTTCTTCTTCTTTTTTTTTTTGTAGGACAGGGAGGAACAGAAAGATGCATGCTGGGTTAAGTTCCATTTTGGAGCACTAGAGTTTAAATCAGTGGAACTAGAAAGGGGGGAGTGGCTTATTCCCCTTTCTCATGGCAAATGGAATGAAAAGTTAAGTCAGTCTCCATCCCTATAACTCATTTGTCCATCTGTCATCACCATCACCACCCCAAAATTTAGGAATGCTCCCTGTTAGCAGCTCCTCCTGTTTCAGTGTCCTCTCCACTAAGCAGCCCCGCCTCCCCATGCTCATTTCCATAATCTCCAAAGTGGATTTGAGAATCACTGAATCTTAGAGCTGCTGGAAGGCATCTGAGCAGCTGCCTCCTTCTTTTACAGGAATTTTGCTGTGATGAGGACAAAGTAGCAAGGGGAGAGGGTTCCCTAAGAGTGTAGGGGGTTAATGCTCCTAATGTGGATAGTGGATAGCATGGGTAGTGATGAGAGGGATTATCCTAGTTTGCTCATATTAATTCTTACAATTCTCCAAGTCACACACATGTTTTAAATACACAATCCGATTATCAAGTCTCAAAGGATTTAAGAGGTTCAAAGCACTGGACCAGCAAAGTGCCCTAGCTGGGCTTTTAAGTGGAGTAGTAGACATGGTGCTGTACTTAAAATCAGGAAGACCTGGATTCAAATCCTACCTCAGACAATTAAGTAACTCTATATAGCTTCTCTGGGCCTTAGAATTTTTTCTAGATTTGACAATTTTAAAATTCATTATGACTCTGAAAACATGATCCAGTAGATTTCTAGTTGGTTTCCCTGCCTTAAGTTTTCTTTCTACTTCATCCTTGGCTCAGTTGTCAAATAATCTTCAGAGAGTACAGATCTGATTGTTCCATCATTCTAGTCAATAACCTCCAGTGGCTCCCCATCACCTGCAGGATCAAATGGAAAGTCCTCTGTTTGGCACTGAAATTCCTCCACAACCTGACCCTTCCTTCCTTTCCAGTCTTTTTGTACCTTGTTCCCTGCTCCCAGCCCATCACTGCTGACCTCCCTGCTATTTCTCACAGAAGATCTTTCATCTCCTGGTCATTTTGATTGACTATGTCCCATGCCCAGAATGTTCTTCCTAATCATTTCCATGCTGTCTCCAGCTTTCTTCAAGCCCCACCTAAAATCCTACTTTCTACAAGGAGCTTTCCCCAGTCACCTTAGGGGCTAGAAGACCAGGACCTTCCCTCAGACAATTTCATCTGTATTTATCTTATTTGTACATGAAGGGACTGAGATATTGGGAACCTATTTTTATATGTCCAGCACTTGGCACAGGCCCTAGCACATAGGAGGTGTTTAGTAAATGCTAATTGACTGACTATGATCCTAAGACATAGGCAGAAGCCAGCCGGGCAGGCTCAGCCATTGTGTTGGTTCAATCTTTTCTAATCACTGAAGTCAGAGGCCACTGTCAGAACTTCAAGGATCTGCTTCCTCATTAACACATCCACCCTCTCCTCCTCACTTCCTACTACCTGTTGTAGAAATACAGTGGTCTGCTTTGAAACTCATCAAATTCAATATTTAACATGTTTTAAGGAGAAAAAAATGCTTTAGGAGTTGACATTTGCTTGGCACTCATTACACTTGGCTGTTGTCTTGGTTGAGCAGTAGGGATTTGAGGTTGGCCAGTCATACTGCCCTGCCTCCTCTGAAGCTGCTATTGCCCTTGGCCATGGGCAGCTTCTCCCCAGCAAAGGCAGCAGTGTGAAGGATTGTCAGGTTGGAGCCTACAATGCTGAAGTTGTATACATCAGTGGCAGCAGAGGACCCAAGACTTCTGGCAGACCTGAGCCCCCAGCATGGATCAGAACCCTGGGCAACAGAGGGCACAAGATCATAACTTCTGCCTACATGTGTCCAGGTTTCCCGCCCTGTCCACTCCTATCCTCCACCAAGGAAGCTTGAACAATATGGGGATGGGGGAGAATCTAAAGGATATGGTTTTTTTTTGTTTGTTTGTTTTTGTTTTGTTTTGTTTTTCAAAAAGTGAATTCAGTCAAGAAGGGAGGAACCCGGCTGGGCTGGTCTAGTTTGTTTCTCTACAACCTTACTTGCCCCTTTGAGGAATTGGGTGGGGAGAGATAGTTAAGCTGTGGACTGAAGATGTACTCCTTTTGGGAAAAAAATCAGGCTTCTTGTTTTAGCCATTCATAACTTCTGGAAACAATTAACAATGAGTACCCAGCTACCACTGTAGTCATCAAGACTACCGTTGCTTCTGGAATAAATGTGGTGATTGACTGGCTTGGGGTTCCCCTTAGATTCTCTAATGTTACCCTAAGAAACACACTTCTCTATCACTTTCCAGTCTTATCTCCTCCTATTAGAATGAAAACCTCTAAAGTCAAGAATTTTCTCTCTCTCTTGTATTTGTATTCAAGCTCTTTGAACTGTGATCAGCATTTAAAAGGTACTTTAAAAAGTTTCTTTTTTATGTTCTTGGCCCTGGCTTCTCTTTTCTGTTTATCCCATTTCTCCATCCATAGTGGGGAAAATGAATGGAATCCCAAAACCATCAATGTTACTTTATAATCAAAAAGTTAAAAGAATATCGAGTTTCAAGTCAGAGGACTCAGCTTCAATTTCCAGCTCTCCTTTATGCTACCTATGTGACTTTGGGCAAGAACTCTCTGAACTTCAGTTTCTTTATCTGTAATATAAGGATAATATGATTTTTATATTTTAGGCTTATTATTATGATCAAATAAATTAATGGACTAATGAGATAATAAAACTTTTTAAACTGAAAAATATCTTAAAAACTAAAAGGGCTACTTCAGTGTGAGTTTAGGCTTTTCTCTCCAAGAACAATTTACCCACTGTTTTTTTTTTCAAACATCCTCCAGGAAAAATTAAAGGGTAGGTGGATGTTGCTATACAACAGGTTTTTGTAAGACAATATTGGTGGTTGGAGGTTAAACAGAAAACTTAGTAAGAGTCAATGATGTAGCCTAGAATCTTATGCTCTATTCTTTAGCAGAAATATGGTGCTATCAAATAAATTTTTTTTAATTATTGAATAATCATTACATATCAAACATTATGTGAAATTCTGGCCATACAAATACCAAAGAAAGAGGGTTCTTGCCCTTTGGGATATAATTGGAGAAGATAACACATACAGGGTGGTGGTGGCCAGGAGAAGGTGATTTGATTTGCAAAGTGACAGCATGGCTGTCAGATGAAAGCCTTCTTGTGTTTAATACTTTTTATAGTGTCTTGTTTGAGCCTCACAACAACCCTGGGAGATAGCTGCTGTTATGATCCCTATTTTACACTTAAGGAAAAGGAAGGGAGAGAGAGGTAATGGCCAGATCATAGGGCAAGTCTTTGAGGATAAATTTGAATACAAATCTTCCTAACTTCCAAGCACAGCTTTCTATTGTGCCACCCAGCTGGGGATAATTTTATTCTATTGAGTTCCAGTCAGACAACAATTAGATTATTATGGTCAGTTCTGAGTGCCACATTTTAGGAAAGACATGAACAAACTAGAACCCAGTCAAAAGAGATTGGCCAGATAGCCAAGAGACCCCCAATCATGACATATTTGTTGTTGTTATAATTCAGTCATTTTTCAGAGATGTCTGACTCTTCATGACCACGTTTGGGGTTTCATTGGCACAAATATTGGAGTGGCCATTTCCTTCTCTAACTCATTTTATAGATGAGGAAACTGAGGCAAGTAGGATTAAGTGACTTGTCCATGATTATGCAGTTAATATATTGTCTGAGAACAAATTTGAATTCAGGAAGAGGAATCTTCCTGACTCCAGGTCCAGCCTTCTAACCATTGTGTTATCTACCTGCCCATACTCATGGCATTTAAGGATCAGTTAAATGGACTGGGAATGCTTAGCATGGAGAAATGAAGGCTTAGGAGAACATGATACCTGTTTAAATACCTGAAGGGGTATTCTGTGGAAGAGAGGTTGACATGAGGAAGAGGAGCTTTACTACTCTTTGACATATGAAAATCTTCCTACACAAATATCATCATTTTAGAAACCACCCTTTCCTTGTTCACTTATTCTTGTTTTCCCATCTTTTCTTTTCTTTTTTCTTTTTTGCTGAGGCAATTGGGATTAAGTGACTTACCATGGATCACACAGCTAGGAAGTGTTAAGTGTCTGAGGCCAGATTTGAACTCAGGTCCTCCTGATTTCAGGGCTGGTACTCTATCCACTAGGCTACCTAGTTGCCCCTTCCCATCTTTTCTTAGTTTTTTTTTTTAACCCAATAAATAATTTGATCAGTTTAATGAATAAATGAAAAGAAAAAAGTATTTAATAATCACTTCCCAAGCATTATACTGAATGCTGGAGATACAAATTAGAAAACCATAGTATCTACTCTGTAGGAGCCCATACCATTATAGAAGGAAACAATATAGAGAAGAAAATGTAGCTGCAGAGTAGATGGAAAGAACCAGAAGTCTTAAGGGTACAAATGTGGGATGGGTATAAGACCGACCTTAGGATAATAGTGCCAGGGGACTACAAGGCAGCAGAACTGATGGTGGTGATTCCTGGAGAGTCTTAGAGGCAGTGTCATACCTGTAGTCCTTCATCTTATCAGAAGGAATGGAGTTGATGATGGCTTCCTTCTCATCCAAATCTCATGAGCAATCAAACCATTGAGGCAAGAAACTAAAGCATTTATACTGGTGTCATTCTTTCTGCCCAGACATACTGGGTAGGTACTGGGGGCTGCCTGAGTTGGCTCAAAGAAGAAAGAGAAGAGATAAAGGGTTTAGGGTACACTTAGTGGCAATGGTTTCCTTCCACTGCTCAGCCATCCTGAATGGATGAATTTATTAAGCACCTCCTATGAGCAAGGTTCCTTTGCCAGGTGCTGAGTACATAGAAATGAAAAAAAAAATTAAGAATGAAACCATTAGCTTTATATCTTTAAGGAATTTGCAAATTCCTATTTTTTTTTACCATTTCTCAGAGTTTTTACTTCCAGTCTTATCAGCTGCTGCCACCTAATTCCATTCCAAGCTTTCTATGTATCTTCTCCCAGAAAATCTCCCGCCCAGACCTGATTCAATCAAAGTTGCTGAAATACAGCCTAGAGCGGTTCCTATGGACTTGCCTGCTGCCCCATCTCTGGATGAAACTCTCTCTACCTTCTGCCTGTTCAAACACCATCTGTCTGAGCAGAGCCTTCCTATCTCGGCTATGGTGTGAAGTCAGACGTGTCACTTTGCTGAAGAAAAATACTGTTTAATTGGGTTCGAGTGATTATCACTCGATGGTGGTACATATCTGAGACAACAAGTCCCCAGCAACATCCCAAAGCTAATTAGCAGCATTTGTTTCCCTTTGAGCAAGGCAGGTTGGCTGGGGTTGACTTTTTTGGAGTTTTTCTGAGATGTTACAGATCAACAGGTGAAACATGGCTACGGCTGGTTTGTTGCTTCAAGCAGAATTCGGAAGAAGGAGCAGGCAGAACCATATGTGCCACTGGGGGAGAAGAGGTCAAATGTTTAAGTGGTACTGCCCTCTCCTGACCCTGACCCAGCTTCTTGTGTTCCTAGCCCAGATGCTATGGAAGGTAAGGGGTTGGAGGATGGGAGACAACAATAGGAAGGAGACACTACATGACACTATCTTTTTTTCCTAGACATTGCTACTAATCTTCAAGACCAAGATCCTATACTCAGGCTCCAAGGGAAGCCCCCCTCCCCATCTAACCTTCTTGGCAATGATCACGTTTCTTTTTAACTTGTTGGTTGTATTCTGACCCTACATTCCCCTCCCTCGAGGAAGGAAATCCAGTGTCCAGACTCTACCCCAACCCCCCAGCCCAAATCCTCCCAGAAATCTTTTTCTACTTCAGCCCCCTTGTTCCCCAGCCAGTCTCTTCTCCTAACAAATAGACATGGCTATGTATAATGCTTGGGTGAACATGGAATCACCAACTGTAATTCTTCTGGTACTCTTTGATCTTTCATATATCCCCCAGACCCCAAACATTGTTTTATGACTTGACAATGAACCCCAAGGATTCCTAGACTTTGCCATCTACCCTTCAGCTTCATCCTTAGGACTACCATAAGCCCTTTCTAGCTTCCCTCTTACTGAAGATGGCTTCCACTATGATTTCTCTTGTGTGAAAAAAATCCATAGGGTTTAAATAGACAATAAGTTTAAGATGAATCAACAACATAGAAAAAGTCATAGGATCTCAAGCTGTTTCTCCAGTGACTGGATATTAAGGATTAGGAAGGTAGGTAATAATCTCACTGTCAGATCCTAGGAGACTACCATTATGTTTTCTCTTGGACATTGTGTTGGGAAATATGTTTAAAAGATGATCACAAACTTGGTGAGAGGGTCTGAGAATATACCACAAAAGTTGATTCAAGTCAACATAAATGTACTAATCACCTACTATATGCCAGGCACTGTGCTGAGTGCTGGAAATACAAAGAAAGGCAAAAAATACCTGGCTCTGCTATAAATGCACTGTATTCTGGAGAAGAGAAAATTTAAGGGAGCACATTAGTTTTTTATGATTGTTAGAAAGGCCTTTACATTGGAGCAGAGCTTGGACTTGTCCTGCTTAGCCAGACAGGACAGAACAAGGTGCAAAGAATGAAAACTGCAAAGGTAAATTTAAGTATTTCCTAAAGTCAAGAGTTATCTAGGAAGTGGCTGATTATTTACTGTTTTCTATAAAAAACTGAATGACCATCTTTCAACTGTGTAGTAGATATGCCAACAGCCAGGTGGTGCTGTGGGTAGGGTCCTGGTCCTGGAGTCAGGAAGAACCAAGTTCAAATTCATCCTCAGACACTTACTAGCTGTGAATGGACAAATCATTTAACCTTTGTTTAACTCATTTTCCTGTAAAACTAGGATAATAATAGCACCTACCTCTAAGGATTGTTGTAAGTATCAAATGAGATAATATTTACAAAGGGCTTAGCACAGTGCCTAGCACACAGTGGGCACTATATATAAGTTTTGTTGTTAGAGATGTTGTTGAATTTCTTACAACTCTTCATGAGCCCATTTAGAATTTTCTTGGCAAAGATACTGAAGCAGTTTGCTATTTCCTTTTCCAGCTCATTTTACAAACGAATAAACTGAAGCAAACAGGGTCACAGAGCTAATAAGTGTCTGAGGCCAGATTTGAATTTAGAAATATGGGTCTTCCTTATACCAAACCCAGCACTCTGTCCACTGAGCCACCTAGGTGCCAGATGTAAATGTCAGCTATTCCAATTACTAGAGGGCTTTCTTGTTCAGGTATGGATGATACTTTCCAAAGGATGACACATGTTGCTAATAGCGATAATAATTATTAATGATAATTGGAATTTATACAGTACTCTAAAGTTTGTGAAATGTCATCTCATTCTCATTTTACAAGTGAAGAAATTGAGGCTCTGAGAAGTTTAATTACTGGTCCTAAAGCTCATAAATATCAGTAATGGGATTCTAATCCAAGGCATCTTGTCTGCCACATCTAGCACTATACCAGAATGTCTTTGTTCATGTGGTTCCCAAAACCTGTAATACCCTTCCTTTCCCTCTTCACCGAAATTCCTGCTATAAATTCCTGCCTTTAAATTCCTACAGTTCAACCCAGATTATATCTGTTCCCTAACACACTTTCTGCTCAGGCTCACTGAACTTGTGAAAGTGCAACTCTCAGTTCTTGTGGTAAAATATTGTGTTTTTTAATTATCTGGATGTGTGTCGTATTCTCTACAACCCTGCAAGCTTCATGTAGTTAGGGATCACATCTTAGCTACATTTTCTGCCAACTTCACTACTTAACCCAATGTTTTGCATATAGAGTCTGATAAATGTTTGTTGAATGAATAGTTGGAAATGAATGAGTGAATGAATTTAGGCTTATTATTATTCATGCACTAATCAACAAGTATTTATTAAGCACCTGCTGTTGGGTAGGCAATGTACTAGATACCAGGAATGCAAATATAGTATACATACTTGTATTAATATCTAGGATAATTTATTAATCTCTTTAATATCTCTTTCCTCATTATTTTAACTAATTCCTTTCCTCAAGCTAGTCTTTTCTTTCCCATTCTCTCTCCTCTTTCCCTCCTCATCTTCTGTACCTCTCACTTTCATGAACATATACTTAGAAATGCAACTTATTTCATGCCACATTTCACTTGTTATTTTGGGGCCTCAGTTTCTTCATCTGTAAAGTAAAGGGATTGGACCATCAAATCTCTAGTTCTGACATTTCCAGATCCTAAGCTTTTCTCTTTTTGCCTTTAGGTATATCTGACCACCTGTGGAGAATCGGTTAGGGCCATTTAAAAGGATTAGAGTCATTAGCTCTGATTTGGACTGTTTGTCTATTATCTATTTATTATACTACATAATTAAATTTGCATTGCTTCTAGCCTTCTTTCAAATTGCATTGACACTTCATTGAGATTGAATGACCTAAGTGTTCTGAATTTGACCAGAGCTGCCTTACCTGAAAATTAGCAGATTTCCCCATGGAGAAGTACACCCAAAGTAAGCCCAATGTATTATGTAAAAGACACTGGTCAGATTGGTGGTCCAAAGATGGCAGAGAATGAATGGACTCCACGACTTTCACAATAGAGCTGAAAAAAGCTGAAAGGAGCTAATAACCATCTAGAAAGGCTGAAAACTCAGTGGAAATAACCAGGGGTCTAGTTCAGGCATAAGTGGAAGCAATGAGCACAAAGTGAAGTATTCAGAAGAGAGACACTTTTGTGATATCAAGTAATGATGAATTTGGCTAAATCAAAATAGAATAGATTGGAATAGAATAGAGTGTGGGTAGAATAAAATTTTATATGTGTAGACTGGAACATGATTTTGTTGTCACATATATGTATACACTCATGAACTCAGTAGGGTCTCACATACCCAGATACCACAAATCTGGAAAATCTTGACTATTCTGACCACATCTGAAAGCCCAGAAGATAGAAAACAATGCCCTCTGAGCAGCCCTAAGCAAAATTAGAGTGAGCTTCTAAAACATCGTGCTGTCTAATTCAACAATTTGATCCAAAGACAATTCATTAGGTGCACCTGATAGGCTTTGAGTCAATGTTTATTAAATTAAGAAGGAGGTGCTAATGTTTATGCATTTATTCAGAGGACAACCCTGCAAGGGCTTTGAGACTCTGTGTCTAGAACTGTTTCTTCTTTCCTTCAGATTCTATTTATTGTTCTTTTTTGGTGGTGGTGGTGGGGAAGTAGTGCTGCCATTTTAATAAAATGACAAATAAAATAAAATCTTTTTCCTAACATAGTAATCCTTTATTAATTGCTTATTATGTGATACTCTGCTAAATGTTGTGGATACAAAGAAAATTAGAAATGGTCTCTGCCCTTAAGAAGCTCACATCCTGGTCGGGTAGACAATATTTAAAGAATTAGATATATGCAAGTTGTATACAGAGTGGATGAAAGATTACAGAAGAAAGGAAGGTGCTAATAGCCGAACAGGACCAGGAAAGGGTTTGTGCAAATATGGTGGCATTTGAGTTAAATCTTTTTTTTATTAAAGCTTTTTATTTGTATAACACATATATGGGTAGTTCCCCAGCATTGATCTTTACAAAGCTTTCCATTACAAGTTTTACCCCCAGTCTCCTCCCCTCCCCTATATGGCAGGAAGTCCACTACATGTTAATAATGTTGAAATACTTGACAAGTTGTGCAAGAAAAATCCTATCTACAAGAAAAAAAAGAAAATCAGAGAAAGGAAACACAATGCAAGCAAACCTCAATAGAGAGCATGAAAATGTTACGTTGTGGTCCATATTTCATATCCCTCTCTCTGGGTGTATATGGTTTTCTTCACTGAACAATTGGAACTGGTTTGAGACAATTCTTTGTTGCAGAGAGCCATGTCCATCAGAATTGATCATCATGTGATATTGTTGTTGCCGTGCATAATGATCTCCTGGTTCTGTTCATTTCACTCAGCATCAGTTCATGTAAGTCTCTCCAGGCCTCTCTGAAATCGTCCCGCTGGTTGTTTCTTACAGAGCAATAATATTCCATAACATTCATATACCATAATTTATTCAGCCACTCTCCAATTGATGGGCATCCATTCAGTTTCCAGTTTCTAGCCACTACAAAAAGGGCTGCCACAAACATTCTTGCACATGTGGGTCCCTTTCCCTCCTCTAAGATCTCTTTGGGATATAAGCCCAGTAGAAACACTGCTGGGTCAAAGGGTTTGCACAGTTTGATAACTTTTTGAGCATAGCTCCAAATTACTCTCCAGAATGGTTGGATCGATTCACAGTTCCACCCACAATGTATCAGTGTCCCAGCTTTCCCACATCCCCTCCAACATTCATCGTTATCTTTTCCTGTCATTTTAGCCAATCTGACAGGTGTGTAGTGGTACCTCAGAGTTGTCTTAATTTGCATTTTTCTGATCAATAGTGATTTGGAGCAACTTTTCATATGACTAGAGATGGTTTTAATTTCACCATCTGAAAATTGTCTGTTCATATCCCTTGACCGCTTATCTATTGAAGAGTGGCTTGAATTCTTATATATATGAGACAATTCTCTATGTATTTTAGAAATGAGGCTTTTATCAGAACCATTAAATGTAAAGATGATTTCCCAACTTGATGCTTCCCTCCTAATCTTGTCTGCATTAGTTTTATTTGTACAGAAACCTTTTAACTTAATATAATCAAAAATATCTGTCTGGTGTTCAATTAGGAGTTCCAGATCTTCTTTGGACATAAATTTATTCCATCTCCACAGGTCTGAGAGGTAAACTATACTACGTTCCTCTAATTTGCTTACAATATTACTCTTTATATCTAGATCATGAACCCATTTAGATCTTATCTTGGTATGTGGTGTTAGGTATGGGTCAAGCTCTAATTTCTTCCACACTAGTTTCCAATTTTCTCAGCAGTTTTTGCCAAATAGCGAGTACTTATCCGAAAAGCTGGGGTCTTTGGGTTTATCAAACACTAAATTGCTAACGTTATTACCTAGATTGTCCCGATATCCTATCCTATGCCACCGATCGACTGCTCTATTTCTTAGCCAGTACCAAATGGTTTTGATGACTGCTGCTTTATAATATAGTTTTAGATCTGGTACAGCAAGGCCACCTTCATCTGCCTTTTTTTTTCATTAATTCTCTTGAAACTCTTGACCTTTTGTTCTTCCAAATGAACTTTGCTACTATTTTTTCTAGATCTATAAAATAATTTCTTGGGAGGTTGATTGGTATGGCACTAAATAAGTAGATTAGTTTGGGTAGTATTGTCATTTTTATTATGTTCGCTCTGCCTACCCATGAGCACTTAATGTTTTTCCAATTGATTAGGTCTGATTTTATTTGTGTGGAAAGTGTTTTATAGTTTAGTTCGTATAGTTTCTGACTTTTCCTTGGCAGATAGATTCCCAAATATTTTATCCTATCATCCGTTATTTGGAATGGAATTTCTTTTTGTATCTCTTGCTGCTGAATTTTGTTGGTAATATATAAAAATGCTGATGATTTATGTGGATTAATTTTGAATCCTGCAACTTTGCTAAAGTTGTGAATTGTTTCTAGTAGTTTTTTAGTTGAGTCTCTAGGGTTCTCTAAGTATACCATCATGTCATCTGCAAAGAGTGATAATTTGGTTTCTTCATTACCTACTCTAATTCCTTTTATCTCTTTTTCTTCTCTTATTGCCAAAGCTAACATTTCTAATACAATATTAAATAGTAATGGTGACAGTGGGCAGCCTTGTTTCACTCCTGATCTTATTGGGAATGGTTTTAGTTTGTCTCCATTACATATGATGCTTGCTGATGGTTTTAAGTAGATGCTACTGATCATTTTAAGGAAAAGCCCATTTATTCCTATACTCTCTAGTGTTTTTAATAGGAAAGGGTGTTGGATTTTATCAAATGCTTTTTCTGCATCTATGGAGATAATCATATGGTTTTTGTTAGTTTGGTTATTAATATAATTAATTATGCTGATAATTTTCCTAATATTGAACCAGCCCTGCATCCCTGGTATACATCCTACTTGGTCATAGTGTACTATCCTGGGGATGACTTTCTGTAATCTCATTGCTTGAGTTAAATCTTTAAAGAATCCAGAGAAGCTAAGAGATAAAGGTAACTATGGATGAAAGGTTGTGCAAAGACATTGATATGGAAGATGAACTTCTGTGTGTAAAACGGGTGGATAAGTTAGTGTTGTTAGATGATCCTAGAGAATACCAGGGAGGGTAAAGTCTAACAAGACTGGGAAGGTAGGAAGAGGTAAGCTGTGAAGGGCTTTAAATGCCACATAATTTTATATTTGATGCCAAAGGTAATTGGAAGCCATGTAGTTTTTTTGAGGGGGAATGTAAGACGGTTAGACCTAGCTTTAGAGAAGCTGGTTTGGCAACTGAGACAAGGATGGATCAGGGTGGAGAGAAAATTGAACAGGAGGACAAATTAGAAAATTATAGCAATTGTCCAGGTAAGAGATGATAAGAACCTGCATCAGGATGGTGGCCATGATAAATAGTGCTGGGGAGAGGGGATATTACAGTCAGACAAGTTAATAGGAGTTGGTGACTTGGCAATGAAAGGAACAGGAAAAACTTTTAAAAAATACACTGAAAATTTTAACATTTAGCTATCAAGATCTTCAGTATAGGAACTGCTGTTGTGGTTCAGTCATGTTTGACTCTTTGTGACCCCATTTTGGGGTTTCTTGGCACAGATACAATTTTGGCATTTCCTTCTCTGGCTCATTTTACAGATGAGAAAACTGAGGTAAACAGGCGTAAGTGACTTACTCAAGATAAGTATCTAGTAAGTGTCTGAGTCAAATTTGAAAGTAGGGAGGTGTCTTTCTGACTCCAGCTCTGGCAGTCTATCCACTGTGACACTTAACTGCCCTCAGTATAGGGGTAAACTGTGCTAAACCCTTCCTCTATTCCTTGCTAATACCCTTCTGATTACATTACAGACATGTCTGTGTTATGAAATATGAAGACCCAGAACCATCAAGAAATAATAATTTTTCATATTTCCATAATGCTTTAAGACTTACAAAGAGATTTCCTTACAAAGAAGTTTATTAAGTAAGGATTGTAAACATTCAAATCTCCATTTTCCAGAAGAGTCAATGAGAAGTTAAGTGACTTGCATAGAGTCACACAATTGACAAGTATCAGAGATGGGATTTGAACCCAAATCGCCCAACTCCAAACCAAGTTCTGTATTCTCTATTTACCACAATATGTTGTCTTCTCAATCCCCTGAGTCAAAAGAGGACAATTGTAGTATATTTTAGAAAACTTTGTGGGAAAATAAATTAAAATAAAAATAAAATGTCGGGGCTTAAAGGGATAAATTTCAGACAGTACTAGATAAGTAATGTTTGGCTGCCTAGACATATTCCTTGGTGATTGCTCTGATGTTCTTTGAGGTCTATCTTTATCTTCTGCTCCTTCTCCTGCTGCTGTTATTACCACTACTATTGCTTAGTTGGATTGTAAACCTCCTAAGACATGACTTAAGTAACCTTTCCTCCAACAAGTATTTATTATGTATCTACTATGTACATAGCAATGTTCTAGTCACAATGTTGTAGTGTAGAAAGTTCACAAATAAATGTAAGGTAGTGTCCCTGCCTCAGGACCTACCATTTAGTTGGGGAGCTAAGGCATTCCTAAGGGAAAAGTAATATACAATCACCTGAACTCATTATTTCATCTCAAACCTCTCCTCTTTCTCACTCTCCTATTGTTGTTAAGGGCACTACCATCCTCCCAGCCATCCTTTATTCTTCACTCTCTCTCATTACCATCCCCAATGGTACTAAATCCTGTAGTTTCTATATTCATAAGATCTCTCAAATGGGCACTGATATGTCTTTGTAACTGATTAGATAAGGAGTGATGTTGGAGGGATTTGAGATAACTCCTATTCCTTTTGTATTCCCATACCCAACAGTAGCTAAGTCAGGGCTTTGCACTATAAGTTTTTAATGACTAAACTAAGTCATCATGTAGCAGGGCTTTTCCTGACCTCCAACAAGGAGAGAGACCCTGTGGTTGGAGTAAGTCAGGGTCTGGGGCACTTGAGTTTGATTACTCACTGGGGAAGTCAATTGGAAGGAGCCCTCAGGGAGCCACAGTGACATTATTGACTCAGACCAAAGGGAAGCTGTTCTTCGATCTGGGAAATATTCCTTTCAAACACAATGACTTCAGAGATGTAGAAATGATTGTAGACAGAAGCAGGGAGAGAATCAACTTTAAACTGCTTTGATGCCAAAAGCCATCAAATCCCTTACAATAAAAGTAAAGACAGATGGTCATTCTGTGCCCTACTAACTCTCATATACCAATGGTAGGATGTGAGTCTGTTTAGCATGAAATTAAGTACCCTAATTTCCACTGTTGTTCACCCTGAAAGCCATCACACAAGACTTCAAACTTTTATTTGGTTTAATTAAGCTCCATTAAGCAATTATTAATTCATATAATTCATTGAGCTTACTATGTGCAAGGCACTGTAGGTACTGGGAAGATAAAGACAAATATAAATGTAAAGAATAAAAGGACAAAAATGAAGAAATAGTCTTTGCCTTCAAGTCTTTGCTTATATTCTATTGAATGAAGATCATTGAGCTAAATACTAAGGGAGATATAAATTTAAAGAACCCAAAGTCAATGTCTTCTGGAACTCATGACACATTGACAGGTAACCATGATGACAATATTATTGATAAATACTAACAGTATCCTTGACAGAACTATCTTCATGGGCTGTATCAGGCAATTAGCTGGAAAATTCCAGTGAAATTTGTTCTGGAATATTATATTTGTTTGTTGATTGGTCTAGACTTGTGTTTTCATTTGTGTGAAGTGGAGAGTTTCCAGTGTGGGAAACTCCCCTACTAATGCAGATCAGCAATTGACCTGTAAGTTATGGTCATCATTGTGTACAGCATTGAGAGGTAAAGTGACTTTTCCATAATTATATAAACAGAATATATGGGACACAGAACTTGAAGCCAGCTCTTTTTATCCGCAACATGCTTATATCTAACTTTTCTTTTCCTCCCTCTCTCCCCTCCCTCTTCTCCCTTCCTTTCTTCCTTCCTTCCTTCCTTCCTTCCTTCCTTCCTTCCTTCCTTCCTTCCTTCCTTCCTTCCTTCCTTCCTTCTTTCCTTCCTTCCTTTTCTTGAAGGCATTTGGGGTAAAATGATTTGCCAGGTTTGAATTTAGTTCCTCCTGATTTCAGTACCAGTGCTCTATCCACTATGCCACCTAGCTACTCCATGTCTCTTGTTTTAAAACTCTTTCCCATTTGGTCTGTCTTATCTTTTCAACATTCTTACACATTATTCCTGTTGCTACCCTTTGGTCCACCCAAACTTACTTTTTTGTTGTTCCTCATATATGACCCTCCATTTATGTTCTCTATACCTTTGCACACTCAGTCCCCCATGCCTTCAGTGCTCTCCATCCTCATCTCCCTTTCTTAGAATTTTTTGTTTCCTTCAAACCTCAGCTCAAATACAACCTGTTACAAAAAGCCTTTCATGATCTCCCTGCCTGCTTTTGCCCAATCCACTAAAATTAAATTGTATTTATTCCTTCAATATGGAATGTGTATGATAGTTATGTTTGATAGACTAATCTCCTTGTGGACAGTGACTATTTCAATTTGGTCTTTGTATCCCTAGGATCTAGAAGGATGCCTGTACATCGATGCTTCTTAAATGCTTTTTGCTTGATTACAACATCAGATTCTAAAGTGCTGTGTAGTAGGTTGGAGATTGTTGCAAGGAGGGGCTCCACCTTTTTTTGTATTCAAAAGTAAACCTTAATAACAATTCTTCAATGTTCTTAAACTTCCTGGGCTGCCCAAGCCACTGAAAGCAGACACTTTGCCCAGCACAGAAGGGTTGCTGATAGAGGATAGACTATGGCGTGACACGGCTGGCAGCCTTTGCGTTTTCTGTGACCTTCCTGATGGAGTGAGCTTTCCCCTCATTCCACGTCTGACAGCTGAGTACCCTCAGATGAAATTGCCTGGTGATGATGTTATTTTCGGCCATGTGTGATTCACTTGGGAAGCCCAGGGCCAATTACATGTGATGATTTGAGAGATCAAGCTCTGTGGGAAATTGAAAAAAAAAGTTCCTCTCTGGCCCCACACACATCCCTCTTGACAAATGCATCAGCAATCCCCTTTCTTTGTCTTACCTTCTCTTGTGATCATGTTGGAGATTAAGCAGTCTCAGGAAGAGAGCCATAAAACCATTGTGTCATCTGCTTGCTTTTGTTGGAGCCAAAGCATTTCCAAACTCTGGAGATGGTCAAGATTAGGATTACAATCTGAAGTTATTGGAGGATTAGTATCATTTATGTTTTTTTTTTTTAGTATCATTTACATAGGCAGGAAACAGCTTAGGTCCACTAAGAGCTAGTCATGGCAAAACACATTTCTTGTAATGATAGGGTTACCAGATCAGGGAGATGTCATAAGCAGAGCACTTTTGAATTCTAAACTTCCTAAAGTGGCTCAGGATCTTTGTGGAGCAAGTACAGAAATGTTGGCTAGGGTATGAGTGGAGTCTGGTGGATTTGTAGGTGATGAGACCAAAGAGAGGTAGACAATGGTTCTGTCTCCATCTAGATAAGAAAAAATATGAAACAAGAGATAGAGGGCTAGTTTTTGTGTTCAAAACCTGGGTTCAAATTGAGAAACATATATTCATTATGGGACTATGAGCAAGTCACTTCTCCTCTCAGTATTCCCCATACAACTCTTTAAGATCCTAAGTTATAGATAGTTTAGGGTATTGTAACTTTCAAACTGGAAGGCACCTCAGAGACTAACTAATCCAATAAGCTCTTTTTACAGTTGATGAAACTCAGATACTTAAAATACTTTGCTCAAGGTCACACAGGTAGTAACAGCTAAGATTTGAAGCCAGGTTATCTGACTGAAAAATCTGATTTTTTTTTCTATCATATCATATTTCCTTTCCTGGTCTCTCTCTGAGAGGGGGTGTTTCTACCTTGGGATTTCCTTTCATGAATGAAATACTACTTCTACTCCTACTCCTACTCTTATTCCTGCTCCTGCTCCTTTTCCTGCTGCTGTTATTACCACTACTGTTGCTGCTGATATTACCACTACTATTACTGTTGCTACTGCTACTGCTACTGCTGTTACTCACAAGCATTTTTATAGCACCTTATGGTTTGCAAAATATTTTCACAAACTATTTTGTCATTTTGTCCTCACAATTATTCTGGGAGATGGGTGTTATTATTATCTCCATTTTATAAATAAGGAAACTGAGGCAGACAAATGATGCAATAAAAATTTTGATTGTATACTTCCATGTACACACACACCTCCCTGAAGGGAGATATACTGAAACATTTTTCAGGGATCTATCCTTGACCCTGCTTTGCTTAATATTTTTATCAATGACTTGGATGAAAGCAGAAATAGAATGTTATTAGATGTGAAGATGAACTAAAGCTAGGAGGAATAGCTAATGCACATTATACAGCTATATGTGACTTTAAAAAACCCTCTCCTTATAAAAACCCTGGGAAAGAGTTGATATAAATATTATTGTCCCCCAGATGGGGAAGATGGGACTCTCCTAAGATTCTTCCTCATCAGAGGTAGAACAGTCTTTGAGAGTTGCTGCCATTGAAAAAAGTGACCCACTCATCTTTATAATATACCTAACTAATGGCCATTCAGACTCCTTGTGAAGACCTCTAATGAAGGAATAACTCACTACCTTCTGAAATTGATATGAAAGTCCATATCACTTTTGGACAGCTTTAATTATTAGGACATTTTTTTCCTTCCTCATACTGAGCTGAAGTTTACTTCTCCATGGCAAATCTATCTTCCTTTCATGAGATTACCCTTAAAATATTTGAAGACAATTATACTTAAATTCTCCCCAGCCCCAACTATGATGTGTCATTTCTTTATCAGTTTTCCATGTAGTCTCCAGTCATTACATTATTCTTGTCCTCTTCTTCTGGACTCTCCTGGGAACCAAAACAAATTTAGACATACTTATGAAAGGGGAAAGGGGCTTAAAACTAGGAAGAGTTTAAAACTAACTGCCACCAATCATGAATTCTTAGATATGATAGGATTTCAGAATGAATTTTAATGGGCAAAAAACCCCACAAACAAAAAAAAATGCAAAATGACTTCAGAGAACCAGGGAATTTCCCATTTTGATGGGCTTCCAACATAACAATTCTCACTTTTATGTAGACGCCACAAATGCCTTCCTACCAGGATTGTTGTAAGGTTCAAATGAGATAATGTATGCAGAGTGCTTTATAAACTGTGTCATGCAAGTATAAGCTGTTATCATCATCATTATATTCCCTACAGCAAGTGGCCTCACACATAGCATCATCTCAATAAATGTTTGTTGATTGAATGAATAAATGCAACTCATTTCTACCCTTCAGGAACTTCAAGTGCTGTCCTACTGATGAGGACGTTAAGAGAAGAGTTAGGAGCATCATCTATGTCTATTGTTTCAAGAGTAGGGAATGGAAAATAATTTTAAAGCTATGTGTCAACTCCAGAGATATCTCTTAGTATTTGTGTAGTGAATTTAACAGAGCAGGCCCTGTATTTTAATAGAAAGATTGTTGGACTTGGATTCAGGGCACCTGTGTTCAATGTCAGAATCTTCTACTTTTTGTGTAATTTTTGATAGTATTGCAATAGATCTGAACTCAAAAGGCCTAGGTTTTATTTCATCCAACTTTATTAATTGTAAAAATTCAATAAGTAACATGACTTCTCTAGACCTTGATTTACTGATCTCTAGGATCCCTCTAATTTCTTAAATATCATGAAGTCACTTAATGAATATGTATTTCAGTTTCTTCATTTGTAAAATGGGAATATTAATGCTTTTACCACCTAATTCATAGTGTTTTGTGAGGAAAGTTCTTTGTTAGTTAAACTGATATGTAAATGTCAAATATTATTCTTGTAAGTTTAGGGTTAGGCACGTGTGTACTTGGTAGGTTTCCCTATATTTCTCTTCAGGTGTTGCATGGGTAATAGTAGCTTGGACCAGGCTCTGTCATCCTGTTTTTCTTCAAACTTATAAAAAGCAAGATATCATCTTAATGAGCTACTATTTTTTTAAATCAAATTTTATTTTATTTGCAAATGAAAATCTATCTTATCTCTCTCTAGTTTCTCCTCATCTCTCCTAGTAAGAAAGCAAGAAAAGCAACCCCTCTGTTACAAACATGTATAGACAAGCAAAACAAATTTCCACATTGATCATGTTAAGTCATCTAATATTACTCTGCACTCTTGAGTTTATCACATTTCTGTCAGGAAGTTGGCAGCATTTTCCATCACAAGTCCTCTGGAATTGTGATCAGTCATTGTATTTATTGATCAGTATTCTCTTTGAAAATTGTTTATATTTACAATATTGTTGTTCCTGTAAAAAAAATAAAAAAGTTCTGGTACTTTCCACCTCACTCTGAATTAGTTCATACAAATCTTCTCAGTTTTCTCTGAAAAACTCTCCATTTTTCCTAGAATAATAGCATTTCATTACATTTTAGGTACTATTACTTGCTCAGCCATTCCCTATTTGATGGACAGCCCTTCCAGTTTTCAATTCTTTGTCACTGCAAGAAGAGGTGGTATAAAATTTTTTTGTGCATATGAATCTTTTCCTCCTTTCTTTATATTTTTGTGATATAGACCTAATAATGACTTTGTTGGGTCAAAAGGTAAATATGGTTTAATAGTTTTGGGAGTTGTAGTGCTAAATTGCTTTCCAGAATGGCTGGAAAAGTTCACAGCCCTAGGAAAAGTACATTAATATACTTGTTCTCCTACATTCCTTTCAGCATTTGCCATTTTCCTTTTTTTTGTGAACTGCCCATTTGAATGAACGAATTATCATTAAAGGAGATTTTCTCCATGCCTATTGTCAAGCAACCCAAATCCATCAAACTTGAAGTTTGAAGGAGCTAGACAAGAATAAAACCCACCTCGCACGGAGTTCTGAATATGCACCAGCAATACTAAAACAGAAACATTTATCATCTCTGCTCTTGATCTCCCATTTCTATCTATAAGATTCTTCCCCTTGTATTTACAACTCTCACAATTTTTTTATTACTGTGACCCAGATAACCCACACAATGACTATACATATTTTATTGTCCAAGTCAAAAATGATAAGAAAACTTTATTCCCCAAATGGAAATCTCCTCCTGCCCTTTCTGCTTTCCTCTACTATTGAAAGGACTATGGGAAGAAGTTATGTGTCTAGAATTCCCTTTTCACTGGTCAAGGGCCTACTAGAAGCAAGAATATGTGGGAAAAAAGTTTGCCTTTTTTTCATCTCACCAAATGACATGTTTCATTATCCCTGAAATCTTTCTCTTTTCAAGCCTGACTCACCCTGATAGTTTGTATTTGTACTCTTAAGTCTGAGAAAGCTTTTGCATTCACTATCTTCTCAACTCTAACAGGATTAAAAGTATCAGACTAAGAACAGTTTCTTCCTGATCTCTGATTTGTATGACCAATGGGCTGTATAGTTCAGTTTTATTCCTACCTCCAATTTTGTTTCTATATAAAATACATAAATTTTATTGATATATTTGTTTTATTTCATCTACATGTCCCAGGGCATTCCTCTTGCTCCCCTCCCACAGCACTACCCCTTATAAGAAAGGTTTAAAAAGAAAGTTAAAAAAACCCCACAGTTCAGCAAAGCTAATCAACATGCCCCCCAAAATGGACATTAGACACAGTATTCTATACCCATGGGCCCATTGCCTGTGCAAGAAGTGGGGGAGGGGCAAGACATATCTTCTCTAATTTTTTTTTTTCCATGTAATCCAAATCTCAAAAAAAATAGCTTTAAGAGTAACGGAAAGGGAAATTTGACTATTTGTGGAAATGTATGTCTGTTCTCTCCATTGTCTTCTTAATCTATTTCCTTTCATCAAAACTTCCAGAGAAGGGGGATAGCTATCAAGAATACTTATTTTTTTTTATTATTATCATCATGTTAGTGACTTTGAAGACTGGGGTTAGCAGTTCTGGTGGCTGGGTATAGGTGAACCTAAAATGCAGAGTTTGATTGAAAATATGTTTTTTAATAATCATGGTCAATATCTCACAAAGTCCTGTAATTGAGACTGAGGGATTTATGGCATGATAATTATTCTCTTCATCTCCTTTATCTCCTTCATCATCTGAAAATACAGAAGGCATCTTAGTGATTGCAAGCTCATTCTTGATAACAATATGTCATTGTAGCCACAAAAGTAAATGTGATCTTCAACTACAATTTTCGGAAAATCACTTCCCCTTATTTTTTTTGTTAATTATAAAATGTAGGACCAGATAAAGAGTTCTTAATCTAGAGTCCACAAACACCAATTTGATGACATCTGTGAATTTGTTAGGGGAAAATATATTTTTGTTTTTATTTACATCTAAGTAAAACAACATTTCTTTCAGTTATATAAAAAATTATTCTGAGAAAGAGTTCATAAGCTTAATCATCCTGAAAAAAAAGTGATAGATGCAAAAAAAAATAAGAACCCATGGTCTGTAAGGTCCCTCCCCAGATCTGATGCTCTCTAGTTTTGTGATGTTAAGTCTTAATGTCTAGATCCAGGGAGATGATGGTCTCCAGAGGTGTCTCTTTTGTCTCCAGAAGTGTCTGTTGTATATTCTAGGCACTATTTTTTATGACCAACAAACTAGACAATGTCTAGAGGAAAGCAATCAGGGTGGTGAAATAATTGAATATTATGTCACACAAGGAATTACCAGTAGAAGAAAAATTAGAGGCCTAATTCTTAACCACAGAAGTAGAGCCATTGACAATTACAGGGAAGGTGATTTTGACTCAATGTAATGAAAAAACATTTTAAGAATTGGAGCTACTCAAAAGTAGAATGAGATTTCTTAAAAGATAATGAGTTCCTTGTTACTTGTGGTATCCAAAAAAAGGCTGAATGACTAATTATCAGGAGTGTTGAAAAGGAGATTCATGTTCTCGTTAGAGATTCAATTCTACAGACTTTTAAGTCCTTTCCATCTTTCATGTTCTGTGTTTCTCAGTGAACCAGGAAATAGGATCTGAGTATGGCATGGAGGGTAGTGCAGGGTAGATTTGTAACAACATAGGTAACCCTATGCCAAGAAAGCTTACATTGAAACGTACATATGGCATATAGTGAGTGTTTCCTGCAAGGCTCTGATCACCTTAAATGGAGTGAATCCATCTTAATTCAAATTAAATGACTATTTAATTAACGTTATCTCCATTTCCAGAAGTGAGCTCATATACCGTGTGTTTATCTGTGTGTCCCTGATTACTATGCATTCTTACCTTGAATAATATTTTGATTAAGAATGCAATATGATTAGCTGTCAGCTATTTAAGATAAAGACCCACAAAAATCTTTTTTTCCACCCACACAGCTCAGTTTACATTTCCAATTACACAGTGAAAGCCCATGAGATATCTCATCCTGACAGGTGCCTTCTGCTTAGAGGGCACTTGTTACACCAGAGGTCATGCTTCTTGCCTGTGCTGTTGGCTGCCATGACTATCTGGCCCTGGATGACTATCTGAAAACCATAGCTGCCTTTTGGATAACCACAAACTAGAGTCAGCCATTTGGCCATGCCTAGGAACAGAATAAGTTTTGGAGACCAGGATCAGAATTTTCCCTTAAATACAGCACAGCACTTTAGTAGAACCTAAGGGTCATTTCATTCATCCATCCCACTACCTATAATAAGATGTTAATCAAATCTTGAAAAATAATTGTCTAATCCAGATTCTTCCTTCTTAGCCTAAGACAAGTAATAAGGAACAAATGTGGAAGTAGGTTCAAATAATCGAGCTATATTGGGGAATGTGGCTCAAAAGAAGTTCCTGATCAGAGCAAGGAGGGAAGACCTATAGCATTTGTCTGAACCAAGAGGAGGTCAGGATCTCTGTTATCTGAGAGATTCACATTTTGTAGAGAAGCAGAAGATATGTGCATCAGTCATAATATCAGTGAAAAAGCTTTCATTAAGTGCTTATTGTGTGCTGGTCAAAGTACTGGTATACAGAGAAAGGCAAAAGCAGTGCCTATCTTTATATTATTTACTTCCTAATGGGGGGGATACAATATGCAAACAATATATATAATATATACATTATAAATGGGGAGTAATGCCAGAGGAAAGACATTAGCATTGGGAGAGACTTAGAGAGATTTCTTGCAGCAGATAAAATTTGAGCTGAAATTTGAAGGAAGTCAGAGTATCTGCGATGGAAGTGAGGAGGGGGAGAATTCCAAACATGAGGATAGTACTTGCAAAATCAAGGTGAAGGGAGCTAGGAACATCAAAAAGGAAAGTGTCACTGTATTACAGAATGTATAGAGAGCAATAAAGGATAAGATTTGAAAAACAGGAAGGGGTCAGTTTCAAAGAACTTTTCAGGGCCAAACAGAAGATGCAATCTTTGAATTAAAAGAGTGTCACTGAAGTTTATTGAGAAGTAAATTGGGGGGTGTGTGACATGATCAGATCTGCATGTTAGGAAGATGCCTTTACTGGTTGAGTGGAACTCAGCTGCATGAATTGAAGTTGGAAGAGATATGAGGTAGAGAGACCAATCAGAAGGATATTCTAGTAGTTCAAGTGTCAGGTGATGAGGGTTGGTTCTAAGGTTGGGGTTTATAGGAGATAATCCAATAATATTCACCAATAGAATACAAGAGTCCACAGGGATTGAAAGAATAAGAAAATATGTTGGGATATGGATTTTTATCCAGGAAAGATTTTCTGAAAAATTCCAAATTCCAGTATTTTTTTGTATTCCATATTCATTTTAGAGACAGAGTAGGACATGGATTGCTGGAGGGGAGGGGAGAATGTAAACCAGGTCAGGAAATAGCCTGTGTCCATGAAGCATATTGAGAATTAGGCTGTTTGGGTGAAGAGTATGTGTGGCCTTGTAATAAGAATCATGATTAACATTTCTACAGGACTTTGAAGTTTATGAAGTACTTTGTACACAGAATCACAAAATTTTAGAATTGGAGTTCTTATCTTAATGGCCATTTAGTCCTACCCATATCCAAAAAAAAAGAATCCATATTACTATATTTTTAACAAGTGGCCTTCCTGTCTCTCCCTGAAAAACCTTCAAAGAGGGGGTGTGGGAGTGAGTTCTAATTGGTAACAAGTTTTTCCTGACCTCAAACATAAATGGGCTTTTTTGCAATGTTCACCCATTGTCCCTAGATCTGCGCTCTGAGATCAAACAGGACAATTCTTACCCTATTTCTGCATGACAGTCTTTTAGATATTTCTTCCGAGTCTTCTCTTCTCCAGTTTTTTTAAAGCATTCCCAGATCCTTCAACTGAAACTCATATGTCATGAATTGAAGAGGCTCAAACATCTTAGCAATATCTTTCCTAAAATGAGCCTCCCAGCATCTGAACACAATATATTACTTGTTATAAGTCCAGGGAAGAATATGAGAATAATAACCAGTATATCTATAATATTTGAAGTTTTACAAAAGGCATTCCATACTTGATCTCTCTTGATGAACCAAGTACCCATTTTAAGTTAAACTGAGGAATCTGTAATTAAGAGAGACTGGTTGACTTGCCAGTGGTCATACCACTCATAAGTAGCAGAAAAATAATTTGAATCCAGCTCTCTCCTGACAAAAAGTGCAGTACTTTATTTACCATGCCAATGGAAGGATAGTTTCAGTGATTGCTTTTGCCAGTGGACATGAAGGAAACCCAGGTACAATGTACTCCTCTGTGCTTGGGGAGTTAAGTATCTTGGTGCCCTTAGAACAAATGACCTGACTTAGGGAGGACTAATGGGATGGCCCACAATGGCGTCAATATATCTTCATTTTCTATAGCAGCAGAGCAGCACAGGGAAAGGGACAGTCCTTTAGAAATCATGTTATCTGTCCCTCTGCTTCCAGACATATTCCCTCTAAATGGGTTCCTGCTTTAAAAAAAAAATCAGTCTCCAGAGACCCTCCAGGCGCCACCTTCTACCTCCATCCTCCAGAGGAGACACTGATAAGCCTAGTCTCCATCCTGCTATAGACAAGGGCATGGCCCTCCTACTCATACCATCTGTTGAATTGCTAATTAGTGCCTACTGTACATTCTAATGAGTTATAGCAATTAGTGCCTAGCATCGTGCATTCTCACAGCTTTGTTTTCACGTTTGCCACTACTGAAAATCCTGGCTCTTGGCTCCTGGCTCTATTTCACTACGGCAGCTGCCAGGGAATTTGGATAGAAAGGAGGGGCACTTGGGGTGTAAACAACAGTGATGGGAAGCTAAGAGCCAGCTTGCTCTGAAGTGGGGAGAAAGTCAGGTGAAAGTCAGCTCCTTGCAGTGGCCAAACGGTCACTTTCTCTGCTGTCTCCCCATCTCCTATTGGTGGAATCCAGACCTAGGGATACCAACATACCAGTTCTTTTTACTGCTAGTGAGCTTATTAACAGGTAGTGCATTTTCTCTCATTTTTGAGGAAGTGCTGAATAGCAAAATATTCAGCAGAAATAGCTTTTTGTCCAGAGACTTCTCCACCGATCTGAACTTGTTGGTTTTCTTAGAATTCAGTTGAAAGGGGCCTTGGCTATCATACAATCCAAACCTCTTTATTTTACATAAGAGTCACCTGAGGTCCAAAGAAGCCAAAGGACATTTAATGTGTTTTTTTCAGATTCAGGAACCCTGGGTTTGAGTCCCAGATCTGATGATTCTTAGCTTTATTCAAGAGTCACCTAGATGATAAGGTGGATAGAGCATTGAATCTTTATATATACATATATATGTATATATATTTTATTAAAGCTTTTTATTTGTATAACATATGTATGAGTAGTTCCCCAGCATTGATCTTTACAAAGCTTTCCATTACAAATTTTACCCCCAGTCCCCTCCCCTCCCCTAGATGGCAGGAAGTCCACTACATGTTAATAATGTTAAAATGCTTGAGAAGTTATGCAAGAAAAATCCTATCTACAAGAAAAAAAAAAGAATCAGAGAAAGGCAACGCAATGCAAGCAAATGTCATTAGAGATCATGAAAATGTTACGTTGTGGTCCATATTTCATATCCCTCTCTCTGAGTGTATATGGTTTTCTTCAGTGAACAATTAGAACTGGTTTGAGACAATTCTTTGTTGCAGAGAGCCATGTCCATCAGAATTGATCATCATGTAATATTGTTGTTGCTGTGTATGATGATCTCCTGGTTCTGCTCGTTTCACTCAGCATTAGTTCATGCAAGTCCCTCCAGGCCTCTCTGAAATCGTCCTGCTGGTCGTTTTTTACAGAGCAATAATATTCCATAACATTCATATACCATAATTTATTCAGCCACTCTCCAATTGATGGGCATCCCTTCAGTTTCCAGTTTCTAGCCATTACAAAAGGGGCTGCCACAAACATTCTTGCACATGTGGGTTCCTTTCCTTCCTCTAAGATCTCTTTGGGATATAGGCCCAGTAGAAACACTGCTGGGTCAAAGGGTATGCACAGTTTGACAACTTTTTGAACATAGCTCCAAATTGTAGAGCATTGAATCTTGACTAAGGAACACCCGAAAGCTAATACTTACTAGCTAGACAATCTCTGCTTGTCTCAATTTCTACATCTACAAAATGGGGATACTAATAGTACCTACCTGCCGGGTAAGGGAGTGTCCAGTTATAAGCATAAAATGAAATCATATTTATAAAGGACTTTGCAAACCTTAAATCATTATATAAATGCTAACTATTAATATAAGTCATTGTACAACAATGTGGGAAGCTAGGTGGCACAGTGGAAGGCCTAGAGACAGAAAGCCTCATCTTCCTGAGTTCAAATCTGGCCTCAGACAGTCAATAGTTGTGTGAGCCTGAGCCAATTACTTAACTCCATGTACCTCAGTTTCCTCATCTGTAAAGTGAGTTGGAGAAGGAATTGTAAGACACTCCAGTATATTTGCTAAGAAAACCCCAAGTGGGGGTCATAGAGCATCAGACGTGATTGAAAATGACTGAATAATATGTGTAACAATAACTAAGTGACTTCCTCTCTGGATTTCTATTTCTTTTTTTCACCTCTAAAATGTGGCAACAATAGTCAGATTCACAGTCTTCATGTGAAAAGTACTTTGTAAACCTTAAAGTTCTATTTTTGTTTAGTTATTTCAATTGTGTCAGACTCTTTATGACCCCTTTTGAGGTTTTCTTGACAAAGATACTGAAGAGAGTTGCCATTTGTTTCTCCAGCTTATTTTACAGTTAAGGAAACTGAGGCAAACAGGGTTAAGTGACTTTCCTAGGGTCATATAGGTAGTAAGTGTCTAAAGCTGGATTTGAACTAAACTCTTCCTAATTCTATGCCTTGTGCTTTATCTATTGTGCCATCTATTTGCCCTTACAGTTCTTTTTGTTAGCTTTTTATTTTCAAAACACATGCAGAGATATTTTTCAACATTCATCCCTGCAGAATCTTGTGTTCCAATTTTTTCTCACCTTCTCCCATAACCCCTCCCCTAGATGGCAAGTGATCCAATATATGTTAAACATGTGAAATTCTTCTGTACATATTTCCACAATGACCATACTGCACAAGAAAAATCAGATCAAAAAGGATAAAAAATGAGAAAGAAAACAAAAAGCAAGCAAAAGCAACAAAAAGAATAAATACTATATTGTGATTCACACTCAGTCTTCACAGTCCTCTCTCTGAGTGCAGATGGCTCTCTACCACAAATCCACTGGATTGCTGAAAAGAAGTCCATCTGAGTTGATCATCATAGAATCTTGTTATTGCCATGTATAATGATCTCCTGGTTCTGCTCACTTCACTCAGCATCAGTTCATGTAAGTCTCTCCAGGTCTTTCTGAAATCATCCTGCTGATTTTTCTTATAAAACAATAATATTCCATAGCATTCATATATCATAACTTACTCAGCCATTTTCTAACTGGTGGGCATCCACTAAGTTTCCAGTTCCTTGCCCCTACAAAAAGGACTGCTATAAACATTCTTGCATATGTGGGTCCTTTTCCCTTTTTTATGATATTTTTTGGATACAGACTCAGTAGAGACACTGTTGTATCAAAGGGTATGCACAGTTTGATAGCCCTTTGGGCTATCTATATTTTTGGATATAGTTTGGGCACAGTTCCATATTGCTCTCCAGAATAGTTGGATCAGTTCACAACTCCACCAATAATGTATCTCCTCCAACATTTATCATTATCTTTTCCTGTCATTTTAGCCAATTTGAGAGGTATGAGGTGGTAGCTCAGAGCTGTCTTAATTTGCATTTCTCTGATCAATAGTGATTTAGAGCATTTTTTCATATGACTAGAAATGGTTTTAATTTCCTCTCTGAAAATTGTCAGTTCATATTCTTTGGCTATTTATCTATTTAAGAATGGCTTGTATTCTTATAAATGTGAGTCAGTTCTTCATGTATTTTAGAAAGAGGTCTTTATTAGAATCCTTAGATGTAAAAAATTTTCTCCCAGTTTTCTTCTTCCCTTTTTGTCTTTTCCCTTAAAATTCTATACATTTGTGCAATTATTGCCTGAGGTCACATCGATAGAATGTAAGTAACCTTGAAAGTAGAATGAAAGTAACCTTGAAATAGAGACAGTTTCCTTTTGTTACTGTTGCTGCTGTTGTTGTATCTTAGAACCAGCAAGTTTCTGATGTATGTGAGGAAGGGAGAGGTAAAGGATGTTCTAGATCTGTGATTTCATTCATATAAGAAGCTCCTCGGTGGGGAAGTACCTTCTGCCTATGCAGATCTGAAGTTCTTCTGCAGATTTCAATCTTATAGAGTTACCTTTGTCACAAAGATGTCAAGCGGTTTGTCCACTATGAATCAAAATTCAGGTTTTTCTGACTCTGGCTGCTTTCTATCCATCGTGTCATATTCCCCGGTGTTATCAATTGATTGATCTATGGGATTAGAGGCAGGGCCAAGATTTGAACTTAGATCTTCTGATGTTAAGGCTAGTATTCAGTCCATCATACTATGATGCCCCCTGGACACCTTTTCTATCTGGGAGTTAAGAAGGTAGTGAGCTTAGCTGTTCATCTAAAGCAGTTTGCAATTTCAAAAGATTGTAAGACTTCTCCTTTCAGTCTGAGCTATAAGTTTAGGGAGAGAGAAGAGGGAAATGGAGAGAGGCTCCTTGGATGAAGCTAACAATAGAAGGCCAAGAGTTATGGCCATGGGGGAAGAGTAGAAACACAGCATTCAAAACTGTTTTTTAATAATATGTCAACAAGGGAATACTGTGAAAGTCCTTCCTCACCTTCCCACAATGATTGACTTCTACTGGGAGAAAAGCTTAAAAGTTAAGAATCACTCTCTCTGAAGATAAGAATCATGGAACACTCAGACCAGAAAACAATGAGCACATAATGCCAGAGTCAGGGCAATAGGCACAGAATCTCAGAGTCAGAAGTGGTTTTTATAGACCATTTAGCCCAGGGCTTCTTAACCTAAGGTCCACAAATCTTTAAAAAAAATCTGTTTGAAGTTGTGTTTCTTTTGTAATCCTGTGCATCTTATTTTATACATTTACAACAACTGTAACTGTGAGAAGGAATCCTTAGGTTTCACCAGACCACCAAAAATGCCCATGACACCAAAAAGGATTATGAAACCTTCATCTATAACCAACCCCTTCCTGGACAAGAATCTCCTCCATGAGATATATTTTGTGTGATTTCATATGCATAATGGATATTTTTTTCTTGTCTTCTAAATGGATGGGGAAGACATGGAGACAAATTGAAACTGAAAAGGAAAGAAATCCTCCACAATAGTGCTGACAAGTTATGCAGCTTTTGCTTGCATACTTCTCTGGTGATGGGGAACCCACTACCTCATGAGGCAACTCATTCAACTTTTAAAGAGATTTAGAAGTGTGAAAGTTTCTCTCTGACATCAAATCTACATTTTCCTCTTTGTGAATTTTACTCATTGCTCTTAGTTTTTTTCCTTGGAGCCAAGCAGAACAAATCTAAATCCTCTCCCATATGACAGTCTGTCAACTACTAAAGACAGCTATCATGTTTCCCCTGTCTTCTTTTCTTCAGGCTAAACATCCTTAGAAGTCTCAGCATCCAAGTAAGAGAAATAAAAAAAAGAAATAAAAAAGTCTGAAAAGGCTGAACAGATGTAGCTGCCCATGACTGTGGAAGGCATAGAGTAATTCTGTAGTGGAAAGAAGGAAACTAGTCTTCTAGGGATCAAGAAATCTTGAGGAATCAGATCCTGAGGAGTTCAGTGTATCAATGCAGCATAAAAATAGAAAAGTGAGTGGTAAATTACTTACTAAGGGCTGTAGTGACATACTCTGCTTCACCTAGTGAGCCAGGTGGGGCCTGACAGCTATGTTTTCTGATAAGAAATAATGGATGTGCATCATACAGTGCCATAATATTAGTGTTTGTATAATCTTAGCAAGTATGAAATATACTGAAAGTATTTTGTCTGTATAGTTCCTTCTCTTTTTCATTCATATCCCTTTCTCCTTTTATCTGTTCATCTATTTGGCTCTACCAGATCCCATTCACCCATCTCTTCCCTGACCCATCTAAATCCATCTATCAATCTATCCATCCATCCACCTACCCATATTCTCTTTCAGTTGTGCTAATCCAAATATCTCTTTGATTTTAGAGTTTTGGTCTCTTTGTAGCAGGTTACCTTTCCTTCAAATAAACATGCATACACACACATATTGTAAACTGGTATGCCCCATGATTGTGGAATAGAGCATATGATCCCAGGATATGATCCAATGATCTTTTCCTTTCTAGTGACATAAGAGATGGGAAATCAAGCATATATACATTGCTGAGAGCCCAGTTCTCCCCTAAAACTCATATCTCTCATCTGTTTTGCAAATGCCCTACCGTGTGGACTATCTTAATATGTAGATCTTCATCAGTATGGCATAGGCTTAGTTTAAAAATACCAGCTCAACACCCTATAGGAGGGGGCAGTATGATTTTTGCCTGGTTTGGAGATGTCAATTTATTTCCCCTAATTCAGGGAATCACAAATTGGCCTGTTGTGAATAAACAACCCTGTCTGTGAAGAAGTGATGAAGTTCATAAATATTTGTAGAACAAGACTAAAGATCAGTCTCTCCTCTGGAGGTCAACTATGGTTGAATCCTCTTCCTCCTCTCCATGGCTCAAATACCCCAGTGTCCAAGGCTAGCTGACATCACTGACATCCTTTTCTCATTGCTCTTGCCCCTCAGATTCCCCTCCATGGATTTTAAGCTTCCCATTGTGTGATTTAAAACATGCTAAATAAACATTTTTTTAGCATTCAATTTCTTGGCTGCCTTTTTGGAAAAACCTTGGTATTGGACTATTATATTCTTCTACTCATCCATTTATACAATTATCTAAGTCCTCTTTCTATCCCTCTACCTACCCCACTATTTAATAATTAATCTACCAATTATCCATTTATCTGTCATCCATCTATCATGTCTGAAATCCTCTCTCAGTTCCCATTCTTCTAGCAACTGTGGCTGATCATAAATCTAGTTTTTCAGATATCACATTGACTTTATCTTGGTTTGATAGATTTTTAAGAAAAGACAGGGAGAGGAAAAGAGTATGTTTTCTGAGGCTTTAAGACCCTCTCTGGGCCTATAATTTTGGGGAGTAAGGGGGAGGAGAATTCCCACCCATTCCCACCCATTTTGCATATGAAAGCTGTTCTCCTCAGCTAGTCTTCTGGATTGTCCTGTTTGTCAAAGGTAGATTTATCCACTCTATTGCATCTAGAACCTGTATTTTAAAATGAAAGCTTAAAAGTATTGTTCCTCTCTGCTGCTCTTAGGGTCTAGCTCTTGCAGGCTCTTATGCCCTGTTATTTGTTACATTGGACACATGAGTTTAATTTTCCCTGAGTCTTCTGTCACTATCTGCTTTCTGCCAACTATGTATTTATACATATTCCACTATTCTATGTGCTCAGAGACTTAGACCATTAGGAAAAAAAAAAACTTGTAAAATCATAAAATCCTCTTTCTACTTCTACCTGGGCTGCTTTTCCCCTCTGTTCTTTCCCTCCTGTTCACCTGATTGTCCTATACTAGGAAGCTAGACAAGGAAGAGTCCCCTTGGAAGCTCAGTTCCACTGTTGAAAGTGTAAATTGCTTCTCTCCTGAGTCCTAAAAGAGTGTGAGATGAAATTCAGATAAAAGGAAAATTGTGATTCTTCAGCCATCCCCATGTTTGTTGTTACCATCTTGATTATGGTTCAGTGCCATGGAAGATAGAATAATAAGAACATTATCTCGATTCTGTTTTTTATCAGCTGTCATCTTCAGCTGCCCTCATCTTTAGGTGAAAAAGGTCATTTGTGGCTTTGAGCTCTTCAAACTTTTCTATCTAATCCTGGTGATACCCAGTGAAGGGGAAAAATATATACAACAAACCCCTCTGGCTATTCATTTAGAGACATTAGAATAGGAAGAACTGCCAAGCTATCTACAACCTTTGTAACATTGAAAGAGCATGGCAAAACTGATAATGTGTTGTACTCAGAATCAGGAAGATCTGTGTTCTAACATAAACAGAGATACCTAAGAGAAATGTGACACTAAGCAAGTCTTTTGACCTCTCTGGGGTCTCAATTTCCTCATCTGTAAAATTGGGATAACAATAACAGTTAAGTCACAATAGGATTGTTGTGAAAATTGAATTAGAAAGTACAAGTAAAATGCTTAGTGAATTTTAATACACTCTACAAATGGAAACTATTAATAATAATTAAAATTATAATAATAAACTGGATACAAAACAAATAGGCAAGATAACTTGGGACCTGCTTCCTGTGGTACAATAGAGAGAACACTAGTTCTAAATTCAAATCCTCTGATTCTTACTACCTTTGTGGCATTGGGCAAGTTATTTAACCTCTTGGGGTCTTAGTTCTTTTACCTATAAAATGAGGTTGTCACAATAGGAATACATGTATGCATATACATATGAATACATGTGTATTTGCAATGTACATACATGATTTGATAATTCCATTGTAGGATTGTATTGTAGGAGCTTCCTGTCAGAAATCCAATGCTGTAGTTTCAACTCTTTGCAAAGCCCCACTGATTCCATGTTCTGTTTAGAGGTAAAGGAAACCCTTTATTCTGCTGCACAAGAGAGGGAGAAGGTGGTACACTATGCTTGGTGCTGTCCTTGGTGCTGCTGTTTATAGGTTACTGTGTGAGCAACATAGGTCAAGTCTAAGCACCATGGATTTTGATATCAAGAGACATGGATTTAGATTCTGGCTCTGACAGGTACTAGCCTTGTTGTTTGACAGGGTTAGTCATTTCAGTCTAATGAATCTCAATTTAATCATCTACAAAAAGGAGTAATAGTGAAGAATGAACTTGGTAAATCTGGAAGTGATTTAGAAATAGCAGCTGCCATTCTTCTATTCCTGAGCTCTTGAAAGTAGCTTGTCTAGTTGAGTGTCGAAAGAAATGATCTCTGCTAAGAGTTCTATGAAAAGGATGTTTGTTTTAGGCAACTTAGTAGTGTGCTTATTTTGAGTGGCTTCCTGAGCCATCTTTCTTCCAAGATAAGGAATTAATACAGGGTCTCCAAATGCTTGGAGCTGATATGACACTTCTTCATAGTCTGCAGTGACAAAATTCTAGAGAAAGGAGGTCCAAGATCAGTCCCTAGAGCTCTAAGGAGTTAGTGACCCTGGTGCCACAGTAGGTACAGCACTACATTATAGATACCAAAGGGATGGATATAGGTTTTAGGAGGAATTGGTGGATTGAGGGGAATCTTACTTTATTCTTCTTCCAAAGGCTATACATCACCTTCAACAAGAAATCTAACATGGGGTACAGGGCAAGAGTGCTGTCAATGTCTACATGTATCATAGTTTTTGGAACTGGAAGGAAACTTAGAGACCAACTACTTCAACTCTTTTATCTTTCAGATGAGAAAACTGAAATCCAGAGGTTATAAGTGACTTGTCTAAAGGCACATAGCTAAAAAGCTGCCAAACCAGGATTTGAAACCAGATACTCTGACTCCAAACTAAATGCTTTTTATACTTGTCACCATTATAGGAAACTTGAATCCTGATTAGATGTCAGACCTGTCTTCCTTTTTTCCCCCTATCAGTATAAACACTGCTCTGAAGAACCCTCCCATACCTACCTGTGTTCACAGTGTTATAAATAAGTTGAATGGAGGTTTGTTTCCTTTTTCAATTAACACAGGATAAAAAGTGCTTTTAGACATTTTTGCTGTGATGAAGAGGAGAGGGAGAGAGATTAGAGTTTTTATTTCAGAGGGGGCAGAGCCAAGATGGTAGAGAGTACACAGGATATTGCCTGAGATCTCCCTAGCTTCTCTCAGAATCAATGCTAGATCAAGACTGTGAATGGACTTTGGAGTGAATGAACCCACAAACATTCAGAGTGTTAATAATTTTCCAGCTTAAGCTATCTTGAGAAGACTTCAGAAAAGGTCTTTCTCAATTGGGCATTAGGGAACAAGGCTTAGCACAGGTATGAAACAGGAAAAGCAGGAAAATCTACAGTAAGAAATCTAGCAGGTGGCTCTTAACCAAAATACAGCCATGTTGGCTACTCTGTCCTGGTTCAGAAGGCCAGTGGATCAGCAGACAAGCTGTGAGACCTCCTAAACAACTACAGAAGGAAAATTGTGAGCCTCCAAACTCCAGGAAAACAAACAGGACTTGGTCCTTATCACAGTAATAAAGCCTATAGCACCACTGGCCCTAGCACCATCTGTGAGAAAACTGTCTCCTTGCAAAAGAAACTTGAAATAATATCCCCTGTGCCCTAGGAGCTAAGTTCAACTTTTACAAAAGCAAAAAAAAAAAAAAAAAGAATTTTTATTTCTCCCATGCTTTACATATTGGTTGTGTGGCCACATGGAGTATTGCCCAATGAGAGCATTGCTATTAAACTCTCCAGAGACTAACTTATCAGTGAACATGGTCATTCATTTGGTCATCCTGATAATTGGCAAGTATTTCAGTGGGGAAGGTGTGTAGCATCATGGAAAGAGTACTGTCATTCAAATCATGAGACTAGAATGCAAATTCTGCCTGATTAACCTGAAGGAATCTTTTGGACCCTCAGTTTCCTTATCTATAAGATGAAAGGCCTCTAAAGTCTGTTCCAGATGTTAATCTGAGTTTGGATAATGTAAAACCCACCAGATTTAGAGTACTGTCTTTGATGGTTAGGGAAAAAGACCAAAGGACACTACTGCCCTGGGGGTCAAGGGAGCTGAGTTTTAGTCTCAGCCCTGCCCTCAAGGGCCAAGATTTTTTTTTTCATCCTTGACTTTGTATCCCAGGACCTAGTATAGTGTCTGGCACATAGTAGGTGCTTAATTAAGTCTTGATGAATGTAATCCTGGGAACTTTGAGGAAGTCACCAAGTTTTAGCTTTCTTCTTCCTGAAAAGAGAGGTGGTAACCTGCACTGCCTCCCTCACAGCTGTGGTGAGGAAAGTCTTGGGAGATTTGAGCAGTATGATTATCATGAATTATTTATTATTCATCGAAGCATTATTATTCTAGGAGCTTAAAATGTGAGAGGCAAGTTGCCACCAATACTGAGAATACACACATGCACATTCATGCAAATAAACAAAAAGACAGAAATATAGACCCTGAGGCATGTGCTTGTATAACATTTATGCACATTCATATAGGCATATTTGGAACACACAGGAACACATACACAATCCTTGCAGGTATAAACTGACCACACAGAAACATTAACCTTTAGTCATCTACTCACATAAAGACATTGAGTGAGGGATACTTAAATAGACCCACAGAATACATAGACAGATAAACACATAATTATCCATTTGAGAAACTGGAGAGCATATGCAGACACATATGTATAGACATATACAGATAGACACACGTGAAAATATAGACACTGAGATATACAGAGAGACAAAGACACACATACATTTGGAGGAAACCAAAGCAAACAGCCAGTTTATCTTCTCTTTTTCCTAGTTTTTCTCATTTCTCTTCTCCATCTCTTGCTTTTTGGTTCTGCTTAAAGGACCATAAAGATCTGTAAATCAGTTTGCTCCCCTGGAAGTTCCATTTCAGATAGATGGGTGGCTCAGTATGGAAGACCAGATTGGAAAAGCAGACCTGAAAAAGGACTGCTGTGGGCTGGTTCCCTTGGAGACCAATGCCTAAGGGTGGGGGATCTGATTCTCCTCTTGGCTCAGAGCCTGAGAGCAATTTGGAATAGTCACAGGGATTGTGCAGTCCTTATTTAGCTCTGGCCAGCTCCTTCCCACCTTTCAGGGCCAGACCAAGAAAAGCCTTGAGAGGCAGTGACCAGCAATCCTGCTGCTCATGTATGATTTGGCTGTCCCACCTGTACTCCTTCTAGCCCCCCATCAAGTAGAGCATTGATTAGGAGCGTGAAGCAAGCCTAATGCCTTCCAGACTCTCAAGTAAGAAGGTTGTTATTGTTTTATATAGTTATAACAGTTGTTATAGATTCATAGACCTTTGACCAGTCTGGGCAGGCATAAGGATGAATTCCCAATATCAAAATCTCTTTTAAGACAGGATGTCACTCCTATATACCTTATTCTAAAGGATGATGAAAGCAGTACTGGCAATCAGAGAATCATCTAATTTTTAGAAAAGGACAGAACCTTAAATATAGATTTTGGTCTCAGCCCTGCCTTTGAGGGTCAAAATGTTGAATTCTAGTCTTTGCATTCCCTGAGCCTAGCTCAGTGCCTCTCACTAATAATTAACTTAGTAAATGTTTGTTGAATTGAATCTATGTCATCTGGGTGAATTCACTTCCCCTTGGTGATGTGGCTCCCTCATTTTACAGAGGGGAAAGCTGAAATTCAAAAAAGGGAAATGATTAGTCCAAAACATAAAGTTAGCACTGGTGTCAGGATTTAGCTAAATTTACTGGAGGCAGAGATGAGAGAGGAGAAATTCAGGTTAGAGTCAATGGAGATTTAGATGGGCACTCACAGAGTGTCTTTCACCCAATAAACATCTTCTTTTATGTTAAAAGGGATGAAATTTGATGGGTTAACCAAGCCTCAATCTCTGTCTCTGGGACATTAACAGTCCAATTGGAGAGTAACACAAACACACCTGAAAGGATAGCTAACTATATCAAATAGGATCTGATGTAAAAATGTTAAAAATATATGGAGTATAAGTATATAATAGGATAGGTTCTGAGGAGTTGAGTCAAAGTTAAATAGGGGTGAACATAGTCCCAGAATAATTTTTGGAAGAAGCAGAATATAAACTGGGCCTTGAAAATAGAAGGGGATAGGACAGGGGAAGAATGAATAAGGGGGCATTCTAGTCATGGTAAATTGCATAAGTAAAGCAGAAATGAGCACAGGACACTGAAGGAGTTGGCTGGAGAAGGGCCAAAAATCTCTGAGTTTGGGATAAGTGGGAGATGAAGATCTAGGGTAGGACCAGATTAGAATTTGCAAGTGGTTCTGGAAAGGATAAGTAAAAAAAGGGTAAGATTCCACCTGTACCATTCCAAAGTGAGCTCTGCTGTGCCTATTCTCCAGGAGACATGGCCCTCCAGGGACTATTTAGTTAGTCCTATTGCCTCCATTCCAGAATGCATATAAATCATCCTATTTTCAGAAGCCTCCAAGGAAGAACATTATCCTTTCCTTACCTCAAGTACCTGTTTTATCATTTCATAGCCCAAGTGATTGAGAAGTTCTTCATCAACTAAAGCCTTAAACCTTCCCTCTACCATTTAAGCTAGATTTCATCCATCTTAGTCATCAAAAAAGATGGAAAACACCATGCTCTTCCATGACTGTAGTTGGAGTCATATTGTCAAAAGTCTTAAATGGGAGAGAAGAAGCTGTGTCTTGTCCTAGAGATCTTAGGGAGCCATTGATTTTTTTTTAATCAGATGAGTAACCACGGTCATTTTGGTGCCTTAGCAAGTTAGTTTTTCAGCTATGTGGAGAATGGATTGGAGAGGGTGCAGATAAGGGGCAGGAACACCTGCTTTTAGTTAAGAAGCTAGGAAATGTAGGAGGCTTGAATAGAATATTTTAAGTGGAAAGAAAAGAACAGATTAAGAGATATTGGTTGAAGGGTAGAATCAACAAGGCTTGATAACCTATTGTGTATTTAGGGTTAAGGGAAAGAGAAGAGACAAAGATGATTTTGAAATTTCAAACATGAGTGATTGGGAGGAAGATGGTATCCTCACTGGAAACTGGGAAGATGGAAAGAGTGGCAGGTAGCTTTTGTTAGAAAGAGCATCAATTCTGTTTTGGAGAGTTTAAGTTTGAGATGTGGGAAATACATCCAGATGGTAGTACCAAGTAGGGAGTTGTAATGAGGGATTGGAACTAGTCTGAGACTGAGTTAGAGCTAAGTAGCTATATATTTATACCAAGAGATATAGTTAGATATGTATATGTGTATACATACATATACATATGTGTATATAAACACCATAGAGGTAACAGTTGAGGAGATGGGAGTACAGTAGAAAAAGAGCAGAGCTTTAAAGATGATGAGACAGTAAAAGAAATCAAGATGTAGTTAGATAGAAGAACCAAGAGAGAATACTATTATTAAATCAGAGGATAATAAAGAATGTATTCCCAGAGCTATTTATGTTTCCAAAGAAATGAATTTGCTATAAGAATGTAAATATAGAGCTGGAAAGGAGTTTACAGGCCAACTAACACAATTCCCCTAATTTTACAGCTGGATAAACCAAGGTCCAAGGAAGTTAAATGACTTGTCTGAAGTCACATCAGTAGTGTCAAAGGTGGAATTTAAACCTGAATCCTATTATTTGAAAGTTAGGGTCCTTTCCACTATGATATACCTCTCTTCAATCTTTGATAATGGAATTCTAAGAAACTGAGATCTGTAGGAGAAATATTTGGGAACTGGGAAGGGCTTTCCTGGTACCCCTCAAAACACATCTGATAGAAAAGTGCCTTCCCTGATTCTACTTGTCTCTAGCTATACTAACATACCAAGTTTTCTTGTATGAAAGACTGGCTGTTAGCTAGATTTGTACGCAGTTCCCTTCCATTTCTTCTTGATTTTCTTACTATTTATTCCTCTTAGTTCTGGCTGCTTAGAGGACTAATGCCCAAGTCGCCCAGTCACCATATACATGAATGAATCTTTGCACTCTGCCCTAGTGTTTGATATGGAGATAGCTTGGGCTCTCATTGTAGGGATAAGGGAACACTAAAAATAGGCATTTCTTAAGTTCTAGAAAGTAGATCATTTTAAAACTCCAGTCAGTATATGACCTAACTCTTTTGGCTTCATAGAACTTCCCACCCACCCGTCAGTCAGCACCACTTCATCTTTGAAACAGTCTGGAAATAGAATGCTTTTAATTAAAAAAAAAAACCATGACCTCCCTGGTTTGATGTCAGGAGAGGCCCTGAGTGACAAGCATAGTTTCGGTCACTGGGATAAGTGTATAGGGCTCTAGTGTGCTCATTAACTGTGTTGGGAGGCTGTAATGGTAACAGGAAGTAAATAAAACTCTTCAGTCAGCGAAATGAATTCATGTTTCTGGATAGAAGCCATGTCCCCATTTTTCTGTTTCTTCAGTTTCCCAGGCTTTAGTAGCAAGAGCTTTGCATTTGGAATCAGGAGAGACCTGGGTCTGATTCTTCCCTCTGGCAGTTACAAGCTGAGTGAATATAAGTCATTATCCCCTTTCTGGGCTCCAGTTCCTACATCTGTAAAATGGAGAGAATAGTATTTCCCTATCTATTTCAGAGCATTAGAGAAACACATGCCATTGTCATTGTTGTGAAGAAGAGAAGGAGAAAAATGATGTTTTGCCTTTGACATATAACTGGCTTGTGAACTTCAGCACACCACTTCCCCTCAGTTTCCTCATCTGCAAAAAGTGAAAGAATAGTACTTTTACTACAACCTCCAAAGCTTTATAGAAATAGCATAATATTAGTTTCAGTAGAAGCTAAGGAAAGTTTATTGATTGAAAATAGCAGTATGATGTTCCTCCTCTAACACAAGCTGGCTGGGTGATCCTGAGTGGGTCATATAATCTCTTCTAGATAGCTCTCTAAGACTGTAAGTTGTAGAAAGGAGTTTCCTTGCCTGAGAGTTCCAATGAAATCACAATTCCAGTCCCTATGCCTATTTCTACTATTGTTACTGCATTTCCCCCCCAAAACCAGGGTCATTGGGCTTATTGCTATTTTTTTTCTTGGTGGGACCTTACACCTCTCTTGCATGTGATGGAGAAAGGAATTAACATTTATATAGAACTATGGTGTACTGGTACTAAATACTTTACAAATATTTCTCATTTGTTCCTCATTATAACTCTGAAAGATAGGTGCTACTATTATCCCCATTTTTAAGTTGATGAAATTGAGGCAAACAGTAATTAAATGACTTGTTTAATGTTACCTAGCTAGTAAGTATCTGAGATTGGATTGAACTCAGGTCTTCTTGGCTTCAGGTCCAGCGCTTTATCTTGTATACCATGTCTGAAAGAGAGTGTGTACTCTCTAAAGCCTCTCCTATGGTAAGGAGGAAGAGACTCTCCCATCAGTGAATTGGTGTTGTCATCTGGGAGGATGATGGTACCTTCACTGGGCACTGGAAAGATGGAAGAAGGGAGAAAGAGGATCAGACCTATTTTGGAGACCCTGAATTTGTGTTATGAATAGTATCCAGGTGGTGGAACCAAGCAGAAAATTAGAATAAGGGAGTTGAGCTAATGTGGGACAAAGCTAGCAGTATGGTAAAGTGTAAAGATCTTTTGTTTCTGCTTTCAGCGCTTACTACCTTGAACAAATTATTTTACCCAACTAAATCACGGTTTCTTCATTAAAAGAGAGGAGACAGGATTAGAGAAGCTCTGAGGTGCTGTCCATCATTTATATTATGATCCTGAAATAATGGAAAAACCATTGTAGTGGGAATCAGGATACCTGAGAACTAATCCTTGCTCTAACTTTTATTTTAATGAAAGAACGAAAAAAAAACATTTATTGTTTACTGTGTGCCCCACACTATGAAAAATATTGGGTATAAAAATACAAAAAGCAAAATGGTTCTCACCCTCAGGGAACTTATATTTCTTTCTTAATCTGATTTTTTGAGTGAAATTGGGCAAGTGATCCAACCTTTCTGGACTTCAGTTTCTCTATCTGCAGTGTGGGCAGAGTAATCCCTTTCCCTCTGAGCTTCCCTACCCACCCCAAACACTTACAGGGACGTTGTGAGAATTCAATTAGCTCATGGCATGAAGCTTTGAACAATGCTGTGCAGATGTGAGCAGTGATTATTTTTGTTATATTTGGGCAGATGACACACACACGTCTCATGGACTAACCTCTGTTCTGGAGGTGGAGAAGGGATCAGAATTGCCAGGAATGAAGATTCTCCATCAGAATTGGAAGGCTATCCACCATCCCCTCCTTCTGTCTCCCCCCCCCCCGAGGGGAGTGTGTAATTAGTCTGTTTTCCCCTTGAACATAAGGAGCTGGGGAGGGTGCCTCCATTAGCAGAGCAGCCTGCAGCAGCTGCAGCTCATGGAGGGCTTGGAGGGCAGGAATGCAGGGGCTGAGTGGACTGCCTCCTCCCGGAGGCTGCCATAAGTGTGCACGTCACTTCTAAAACCAGCAGGGAGGGCCTGGAGGGCTATGTATGTTAAATGATAAATAGCATGTGCTCCCTTCACATCCCTCTCAGATAGGCCTTAGGAGCAAGCCCTCACTCTCTCTTCAAGGCTGCAGGCATTCTGGCTGGGGTAGGAGGTAAACAGTTGGATCCTTCTGCAGATACTGGCGTGTCCATTCCAGATGGCTAATTACAGGGTAATGGCTCAGCCTCTTGCAGGGAATGAGCCAGATGTTCTTGGTTGCGTTGTCAGAGATGGGTGTAGATCAGTCAGTGGATTTCATTCTGAGTCCCAAGTGAGGGTCTCTCTGGGCTGGGTCTCTTTTAGAAAGAAATATCTGGACTCACCTCCTCTGGGTGCATCACCTGGATGGCTGAGCATTCAGGAGAGAGCAGGTAATGGAGGTGATCCCCAGTAATAAAAGACATCCTCCTTCCTTCTTCCAACCCGGATCTTATATTTCTTCTTCAGATATCTCTTGTGTAGTGCAGAGAAGTCAGCAAGAACCCAAAGAGTCACATTGATAGAAGCCATCTTCTTCCTTATGGTAGATGTAAAGTCAGGATGATATTGGAGCTTCAATGCTATCTAAAATCAGTGAACGTGCAGACCGACAAAGTGTCTCAGAGAACCAGAAAACCTGAATAATATTTCAAACTGGAGAGACTAAAAGAACAGTATTTACTAGTCCTGACCTTTTTACTGCCTCAGGTGGTCCTTAAGCACAAGCCAGGTGGAGACATGCAAAGAGTATTGGACTAGAATTCAGAAAGAGTGGATTCAAATCTTATATCTGATGATCACTAGCTTGGCAATCATGGACAAATCATCCAACTGCTCTGAGATCCATTTCCTTGTCTGTAAACTGAGAATGATAATGCTTCTTGAAATTACTCTCCAAAGAGTTGCTGAGAGGAAGAAATAAAATATTGTATATAGATTACTTTGCAAAAATAAAGATTTTTTATGTGTTTATTCTTATTATGCAATATCTTCAGGCCCCTGATACCTGATCTGTCAAGTGAAGAGGTTGGATTATTTGACCTCTGAAATTTTTTTTAGCGCTGACATTCTATGATCCTGATTTATAATGCATCATTGGGAGTTGTAGCCCCTTAGGGTCTTAGGCCATGACATTCCATGAGTTTGATTTCAAACACTGATTTTATTAAGACTGATAAAATGACAGATATCTCAGTTTACACACATGATTTTGACAGAGAAAAGGCATTGGAACATTTTCTTAGCAATATTCTTATGGTCACAATTATGTCTTAAGTCCTTGACTAAGACTGGCCAAATCCAGTAAGTGCAATCATGCTTCAGACCGCTGAACAGCCCTTTCAGTAATCTCAAAAATTTGGGTGCTTTTTCCATATTGGGACTGGGAATGGGACTGAAGGCCAGGCTGGAAATATCTATATCTCCTTGCTTCTGCTCTCCCTCCAGAGAGAGACACAGTCAAGAAGACTCTTACTTGAGAGAGACATGGTATCCAGAGTAATAAAGGTGATATAGTGCTTTTGTCCTCTGCCCCACTCAGATCCCAACCAGAGAGTTGTGCCCGGTTCTGAACATTTTATCAGTGAAGATCGTTGAGTACATTCTAGAAGAAGACGACAAGCTTGGCAAGGGCAATGGTTGAGAGAACTTGGGATATTTAGTCTAAGAAACACTTAGAGAAGAGAAGGAAAACATTATCATTATCATCAAATATTTGAATGTCTTGCAAAGATGTTCAGTCATTTTAGACTTGTCCAACTCTTTGGGGGTGAACAACTCCCTATTTGGGGTTTTCTTGGCAGAGATACTGGAGTGGTTTGCCATTTCCTTCTAGCTCATTTTACAGATCAGGAAACTGAGGCAAACAGGTTTATGTGACTGGTTCACTATCACACAGCTTGTAAGGTTTGAAGCTGCATATAAACTCAAGTCTCCATGACTCCAGACCTGGCACTCTATACATTGTGCCACTTAGCTGTCCAGATGATGATGATGGATTAGATTAATTCTGCTTGGATGAGTAAGGATTGTTTTCCTAATACTTCCAAAATCTCTGAGGCAGAGCTGGGTGGTACAGTAGATAGAGTGCTTAACCTGAGTGCAAGTCACTTAATCTCTTCCTTAATTTTCTCACTTTAAAAGGGGATATCCATCCTTCTAGGATGTTTTAAAGTATCAAATGAGATAAAACTTAAGTACAGTGTCTGGCACAGAATAGGTGCTATATACATATTCATTCCCCCTTCCCCCATGCCTTCCAAAAGCAGAATAAGCTTCCTGGTAAATAGTGAATTCCAGTTACTAAAAGTTTACAGAGATTAGATAATCTATTCTCAGGGATGGATATCTTAACAATAGCATTTCCCCTAATTCTCTCCTATAGAAATGGGTGATCCTCTTGGCATGAATTGGGCTTCTATGAAGGGGAAAAAAAAAGGTGATTCTTATAATATTTCCCTAATTGCCTTATATTGCATTATGTATATATGCACATATTTTTGTTATATTGTTATTGGGGGGTACAAAATTGACTTAATTTCCTCTAATTTGCTTCCAATCTCCTCCTTTATGGCATGATCCCAGCATCCTAGCTAATATCTATGAGTTTTGTCAATATGGCAGCTGGGTAGAGTATTGGGCTTGGAGTCAGCAAGGTTGGATTTGAAATCATGCCTCAGACATGAGCTATATAAGTCACTTCACCTACTCCAGCCTCAACTTTTCCAATTGTAAAATGGAGATAATAATAGCATCCCCCTACCCAGAATTGTTGTGAGGGCCAAATTAGATAATCTTTGTAAAATCTTTGTAATATTTGCAGATCCTTAATATGAGCTATTGGTATATTAATTCTATTTCCAGCCACAAAGTGTTCTGCCTTCTGACTACATTATTTAAGAAAATAAGATATACTGGAAGCTCAATGGTGTCAAATTCAAATAGGAACAGGAGACAATAAAGTACAAAAAACATTTCCTGAGGAACATATACTGACTTAAAAACTATACATTTATTTATATTCATGTATTTTTATACATAGTACATGTATTTTTATCTATATTTATGAGTATGAATATATATACATACATAGAAATGTGTGTATGTAATTCATATGCATATTTAATCAGTCCATTAAAATCAAATGTGAAACTACATTTTAAACTGATTGAGGTGTTCAAGAATATTGTGAACATGACTTGAAGGCTACATGTTGGATACCTCTGAGCTAGACCAGGGCTGCTTAAACTTTTTCCACTTATGACTCTTTTTTGCCCAAGAAATTTTTACATGACCCAGGCTGTTTAGATAATGTAAAAAAGTCATACAAAGCAAACATTTACGGATAATAAATCCTAATTTCATGCCCCCACATTCAATTATATTTCCCCATGTGGGATTGTGACCCACAATTTAAGAAGCTGGGCTCTGGATGAGCTCTGGAATCTCTTCTAATTTTGAGATTACAAAGCATCATGAAATTCTTGATCCCAAAGTGAGAAGCCAATTCCCCACTCCCCACTTCCACTGCAGTAGCATAGTGGAAGGAGTAGTGCTAATGAATCTAATGGGAGATAATGCTTCAAGTCATGTTTGAGTCACTTACCCAAGAATCGGCTTGAATCTCCTCTTCATCTTCTCTATCTGACCTCATGTCCCTCATTGCTCTGAAGTTCTGGTCTTTTTTACTGTGTCCAGAATCCCCTTGAGGTTGTGTGATGTTTTCAACCGGCAAGCGCTCCCTATTCACAAGAGAAGTAACAATATAAAGCTGCCTCAATAAGCTAATTGGTGAGTCTTACCAGGAGTGGGGGACCAGACAATATTCCCCACAGGGAAAGGGAAGCAGAACTGATAATGCACAGCTGACAACCTAAGGAGTCTTGTAGGGAAGAGAACCTGAGAAGGTATCTGGTCCATCCCTTGCCCCCAGGCAATCACACAGATAACCTGTCCCAGGAGATGGCTCTGCATGGCTGGAGGCAGCTGGCTTGTACTGGATCACACAGCCCGCAAAATGTACTTGGCACCTACTCTAAAGATATCTCAAAGTACCAGCTCCCCATGAGCATTTTAATGTGTGTATGTGTCTCAATGCACCCACATATGCACTTGTAATACATGGGAGTGTTTGCAAAGAAGGACAACTGTTATTGGACTTCATGCAATGGTAAAGATTGGTTTTTGCTTTTGTTTTTTGTTTTTGTTTTTTAAATAAAATCACGTTCAGAGAAAAACTTACAAGCTGCCCTTAAGGTAAGCAAACAAATGTGATATATTGCAGCAACAGTGACATTACTCAGGCTGTCAGCACAGCAGGTGTTGCTAGGGAGCAGCACCTTCACACTGCAGGGCCAAAATCAAGAGCTACAGGAGGCAGAATGGAGTCAGTTTCAGGGAGAGACAAACCCTGGGAGCCACTTTGGCCAAGAAGCAGAAGGAAGGAACTGAGTCAGATAGCTCAAGGTTTATCTGTTTTGGTGGTACCCTATCCAAGCTAGGGTCTGCATCTCAATTTTAAATCTTTCTGGCATCTTTCACACACACATACACACACACACACTTTCTCTCTATGTCTCTGTCTCTTCCTCTATCTCTCTCTGTTTCTTTCTCTCTCTTCCTCTGTCTCTGTCTCTCTCTGTGTTTCTGTCTCTTTTTCAGACTCTCTGTCTCTGTGTCTCTCTTTTTCTGTCTCTGTATATCTCTGTGTATCTCTTTTTCTGTCTCTTTTCTATATCTCTGTCTCTATGTCTCTGTCCCTGTCTTCCTCTTTTTCTCTCTTTTTCTTTCTGTGTCTCTCTCTGTATCTCTTTGTGTGTATGCGTCTTTTTCTGTCTCTATTGTTATCTGTGTCTCTCTCTTTCTGTCTCTGTTTCTGTCTCTTCCTCTTTCTATACGTCTCTCTGTCTTTCTCTTTTTCTGTCCCTACCTCTATGTCTCTCTCTGTGTCTTTCACTTTTTCTGTCTCTGTCTCTCTCTATTCCTGTTTCTCCCCTTTTCTGTCTCTGACTCTCTCTGTGTGTCTTTATTTTTCTGTCTCTGCTTCTGTATTTCTCTTTTTCTGTCTCTATCTTTCTGTCTTTGTCTCTGTCTGTCTGTCTCTTTCTCCCCCTCTCCTCATCATCTCATCTCTTATTTTCTCCTATCTTCTTTTTTTTCTTTCATTTCCTTTCTCTCTCCTTCCTTTCTCTCCACACACATATTCACACAAATATAGTTCACAATGATATTTCACCAATAGAGGAAACTGATATAAAAATTCCCTCCATCTGTGTAGATGGGCATCTCATATGTAATGTAAAAAAAAAGGCTTAGAGAGCTTAACCACCTATGGCACTGAGAGAATGGTACTTAGTTACATAACTGAGATGTGTCAGTGGGAAGAGTTGAGCTCAGGTCTTCCTACCTCTAAAATCATCTTCCTAACAACTAAGCCATGCTGCCTTGCAGAATTCATTTATCTTCGGAAAATGCTTCAGACTTTCTAGCCAAAGTGGGCATATGACCTTGGCGAGAACATGCCTTCTCACTCCATACCTTTGCTCACATCATTCTAACATCCTTACATTCTCTTATTTTTCTTTCCTCTTCACTTCCACAGACACATCCCAGTACTCATTAAACTTTTACCTGACCCACTGACCATGGAAGTAGAGGGATGTAGTTACAAAATCCCCTGAGTTATCAGGATATTTGAGTTGGTTCCATTCACTCAATATAGGATTTTTGTGTTTTCTCTAAGCCTCAGTTTCTTTATCTGAAAAAATGAGGAGAGTTGCACCTTCTAGCTCTCAGATTTTACAATTCTGGTACTCTATAATGTCTTAACTGGTCTCCTAACAGTCTATCAGTCAATCCTATACTCTTGTGACAGATTAACTTTCCTAAACACTGCTTTGTAAGACACACATGCACCTTCTGAGAAGTATTTATGGCTCCCAGTTGCCTACAAAATAAATCCAACCTTCCTAGCCTGGTATCTAACATTCTCCATTATTTGGCCCATATGACATTTCCAGTCTTATCTCTCCCTGATCCTTATGCAAACACTCTCATCCAACTAGACCAGTTTAATGTTTCAAAGTCAGGGTATGTGTATTACTGCTTCCAAGTTTTCCCATGCTTGGGGACAATGTAATGGGCTTTCTTTTTTCTCCACTCATCTGAATCATGCCTTTCCTTAAAGATTTTACACTTCCACAAAGCTCAGCTAAATCCAATCCAAGATGAGCAATCATTTCCTTATACTCCCACAGTAATTCTGCTTTGCATCTCCTTTTGCTTTGCATCTCCTTTTGAGCCCCAGATTTATACTTGTCCTCATCTTTTCTGGGACATATTTCCCAATAGACTTTAAGTTGATCAAGGGCAAGAAGCCTATTTTATTCCTTGATAATTGCCTAATACTTAATACTATGGCAGACAAAAGGTATTTTGTTCTTGAAAATGTTTACTTATGATGGTGACCAGATAATGATCAAGATGGTGATATCAATGATGATGGCAGAATGCCTTCTTTCTTTCAGTCATCTCAATGCTACATATTCTCCAAAGATTTGTTCTTATACTCACTCCTGTATTAAAACCTTCTTTACACATTACAACTAAGAATAATCTCTCCCATTTTAGAATCACTGAACCCTAAAAATCAAATTTAGAAGGGACTTCAGTAGTCATTGTCCAGATGGTCATTGATATATCAACAAGAATTCCTACTACACCATCCCTAGAAAATGACCATTCAGCATTTCCCTGAAGACCTCCAGTGAGCCCATTATCTCTCATCGTCAAGCATTTTTTTTGATAGCTTTAATTGTTAGGAAGTTTTGCCTTATATAGAATAAAATATACCTTTTTGCTGTTTCTACCAATTGTTCCTCATTTTCTTTTGGGACAAAACAGAACAAGTCTAGTCCGTTTTCCTTTATTACCACTTCAAATACTTCACATCTATTAACTGTCCTCCTTCCTTAGTCTTTTCTTCTTCTGGCTAAATATTCTCAGTTCCTTCAATTTATCCTTAGATAGTATAATCTGAAAGCTATTCCCTTTCCCGGCTGCCCTCCTCTGGAATCTCTCCAACTTATCAATGTCTTTCCTTAAATATGGTGCTCAGAACTGAACATAATGCTTTAGATGTGCTCTGGCCAAAGCAGAATGAAGTGGCTGTGTCATCTCTCTAGTTATAGATAGCATGTCCTTCTTAAAGCAGCAAAAGATTACATTGGCTTTGGGGGAAGTCATATCACAGATATAACTCATGCTGAGTTTATGGTCCATTTATGGTCCACTAAAACCTCAAGTTATTTTTCAATTTATTGTTTAGCTACACCTCTCCTATCTTGTATTTATAATGTTTTTTTTTTAACCCATGTGAAAATTTACATTTTTGCCTAATAAATTTCATCCTAGTCAATTATTCTATCATAATGCTCTTATTTATACTTGACATAGATATTAGTTACCATTTCACATGTGTGTATGTGTCCTTTCCATGTATACATTATAAATGTTGGGTTCCAAACTGTAGCTTTAAGTTATAGGGGACATCACTAAGATAGAAAACATGTATGGGATCCAAATGAAATTAGGCTTGATAAGGATCAGAGCATTTGACTCATATCAGTCAACTGAATCATATGATTCAAAGCAGACAAAAGGGGATACATCAGGAAAAGAAAGAGCCAGTTCAAGGATCAGAGAGAAGATCAAACAGGAGAAAATCAGTTCCATGGAGAACACTGGTTCAGAACCTATAATAGTCACTCAGTAAATCATTGTTGATTGAACTTCTTTTATTTTGCAACTCCAAGCAAACACTGCTGAAAGGGCTTCTTTATGCATTTTTAATTGCTAAGTCAACAAATCTCTAGAGAAAGGGAAACCCTGACTTTTTGAACTACTTCAGTATATGAAATAATTTGGTGATATTTGCACATAATAAATATTGGATTGCCATTTGAATATAAAAGTAATGCTATTGATTTAGCCTCAGTACATTTTATGCTTTGAGTAGTGATTTTAGTGATAAGCAGTGGGCTGCACAAAATCATTGCCATTCTCTTGCCTGGTCATCTAACCATCCTGCTTGTGTACCAGTTTTCATTCTCATCTTCCTCCTCAACAACCAAATCACTGCAATTTTAAACTTCCTGAGTCCCCTAGATCTGTCAGGCAGACTTTTGCCTTATTTTGCAAGGAACCTGGTTTCCATGCTACTTTCCCCATTTCCACAGCGTGCTGCCACATATGTTACTTTCCCCCATCCCATCTCTGTTTTTCAGTTTCCCTTTATGTGGTGTCTTCCTCTATTAAAATGTAAGTTCCTTTTAATTAAGGACTGTTTTTCATGCTTATATTTATATACAAAGTGTTTAGCACAGTATCTGGAAATAGTAAATGTTTAATAAATGCTTGCCTATCTCTCTAGACATTTATCAGGCTATACTTATAGCCAAGGATAGATATTGTGGAATGGTTGGCTATAATCAGGAATTTGGGCATGAATTGATTTCCATGGGAATCAGTCCTCTGACAATGACCTCATTAACAATGTACTGCACGGAATGATACAATTAACAGCTTGATCATAACCAAAATGCAGGAGTATTTATTTCCTTTTTTCTCACTCCCAAGTTAATTTTAGCCCTGCTTTGGTCAAGTATGACTATTTGAATTAGATACTCTCTAAGTATCTCCTTCCAATTCTATTTTGTGACTCTTTTGAAATTGATTTTTTAAAAATTACAATACTTTTATTTTATAAGGTATTCCTTTTGCCTTCCCTAACTACAGAGCCATTACTTGTAACAAAAGAGAAAGGAGATAAAGAGAGGAAGGGAAAGAAATTCAGCAAAACTAACCAACACATCAACCAACTCCTACAATATATGCAATGTTCAATATCCATGGTCAACTCAATCTATTTAAAGAAGTGCAAGAGGCACATTTTCTCTTCTCTTATTCATATTCAATCTTTTCTATTAATTTTTTTTTCATTTTATAGGTATCTTGTAGTAAATCTTCTCTGCAATTACTCACCCTGACCAAAAGAACTGGTTTCATTCTGAGTAAGAGAGTACTCCCAACTTCACAACACCCTTTCTGGGCAGTGAGGGCACTGAGGTTTGCAGGACAATGCAAATCATATATTCTTTTAGTACTGGTACAGAGTGTGATGGTAAAAAAAAAAAGGAGAGTATTCAGGAGCAAAAATGAAAAGGAACTTAAGAAAAATTATTTTTTTTCTAGAGAGAATATTATTTCACTGTCTCAACCTAGCTTTCTCATCTATAAAATGGAAGCAATAATAACACCTACTTCTCATGGTGGTTATGAGGGTCCCAGTTTTTTCAATTCAATTCTATAATATTTAGTAAGCACTTCATTTGTGCAAGTCATTGTGCTAAGCACTAAGGATATAAAAAGAGGCAATAGACAGTCCTTTCCCTCAAGGAGTTTACAATCTAATGGAGGAGACAACCTGCAAACAAATAAATAAAAAGCAAGCTATATACAAAATAATTAGGAAATAATTGTCAGAGGGGAGGCATGGAAATTAAAAAGGGCTTGTGAAGGCTTTTTGTAGAAAGTGAGATTTTTGTTGGAACTTAAGGGAAGCCAGGAAGGTCAGTTGTCAGAGAAGAAGAGGGAGATCATTCTAAGCATGAAGGATAGTCAGAGAAAATGATTAGAGCCTGGAGATAGAGTGTTTTATTCCTATATATATAAATATATGCTAGAGAGAAAAGTATTAGAAGACTACAAAGGTAGGAGGGACCTATCTTATCAAGGGCTTTTAATGCCAAATAGAGCATTTTGCATTTTCTCTTGGAAATAATATGAAGTCACTAGAGTTTATTAGCTAGGGAAGTGACATAATCAGGCCTGCATTTTTTTTATTAAAGCTTTTTATTTGTAGAACATATGAGTTATTTTTCTACATTGACCTTTGAAAAATTTTTTGTTCCAAATTTTTCCTCTCCTTCCCCCACACCCACCTCTAGATGACAAGTAGTCTAATACATGTTAAATATGTTAAAATACATGACAAATCCAATATATGTATACATATCTATACAGTTATCTTGCTTCACAAGAAAAATCACATCTAGAAAGAAAAAAAAAACAACCTAAGAAGGAAAACAAAATGCAAGCAAATATTCACAGAAAGCAGTAAAATGTTGTGGTCCACACTCAGTTCCCACAGACCTCTCTCTGGATGTATATGACTATCTTCATTGCTGAACAATAGGAACTGGTTTGAATCACCTCATTGTTGAAGAGAGCCATGTCCGTCAGAATTGATCATCGTATAGTCTTGTTGCCGTGTATAATGATCTCCTGCTTCTGCTCATTTCATTCAGCATCAGTTCATGTAGGTCTCTCCAGGCCTCTCTGAAATCATCGGGCTGGTCATTTCTTTTTTTTTTTTTATTTAAAGCTTTTTATTTGTATGACCTGTATATGGGTAGTTTCCCAACACTGATCTTTACAGAGCTTTCCATTACAAATTTTACCCCCAGTCCCCTCCCCTCCCCTAGATGGCAGGAAGTCCACTACATATTAATAATGTTGAAATGCTTGAGAAGTTATGCAAGAAAAATCCTATCTACAAGAAAAAAAAGAATCAGAGAAAGGCAACACAATGCAAGCAAATGTCAATAGAGATCATGAAAATGTTACGTTGTGGTCCATATTTCATATCCCTCTCTCTGGGTGTATATGGTTTTCTTCATTGAACAATTTAAACTGGTTTGAGACAATTCTTTGTTGCAGAGAGCCATGTCCATCAGAATTGATCATCATGTAATACTGTTGTTGCCGTGTATGATGATCTCCTGGTTCTGCTCGTTTCACTCAGCATCAGTTCATGCAAGTCCCTCCAGGCCTCTCTGAAATCATCCTGCTGGTCATTTCTTACAGAGCAATAATATTCCATAACATTCATATACCATAATTTATTCAGCC
>JAJPUD010000601.1:514062-540341 GCA_023553655.1 Myrmecobius fasciatus | reverse complement strand
GAGTTATGTCTAAAGGAACCTCTGGCTCTGGGGTCTTCTCCTCTTTCTCTTTGTAAAAGCTGTCTATGGTGAGAGCTCTCTTTTGTCTCTTCATTTTTTTTTTTTTTTTAGACAGCGTGAATATCTCTTTAAGGTAGGGGGAAAAAAAACGGCTGAAACGGCTGGCTGACGATTTTGCCCTGAGGCGCTTCGGCGAATTAATTTAAGGTGCTGGGCCGGTGGGGGCTAGGACTAAGTCCGAATTACTCCTTAAACAAGGCAAGTTTGCCAGAACACCTGCCCCCAATCAGGGCAGAGTGTCCGGAGTGCCTCAGATAGACTCCAGGTGTTTGGAATTTGGAGTTTGGAGTTTTTTTTGCCCGTCTGAGCTGAGCTGAGCTGAGTCCCACCCTCACTCACTTCCGGCTTCCACCAGAGTTCTCTGACACCAAAGTCCTCTGTTTATCACTCTGTCCGAGCTAGACAAACCTGATGTGAAGTTTTTCAGAGATATCTGCAAGCAGTATCCAAATATTTCCTGATTCGTTGGCTTGAAGATCAGTTCAGAGGCTTATTTTATTGTTGATTTGAGAGAAGTTTGGAGGAGGAAGCAGAGAGTCACCCTTTCACTCCGCCCCCGGGCTGGTCATTTCTTACAGAACAATAATATTCCATAACTTTCATATACTATAATTTATTCAGCCATTCTCCAATCGATGGGCATCCATCCATTCAGTTTCCAGTTTCTAGCTACTACAAAAAGGGCTGCCACAAACATTTTTGCACATGTGGGTCCCTTTCCCTCCTTTAAGATCTCTTTGGGATACAAGCCCAGTAGAAACACTGCTGCGTCAGACCTGCATTTTGAGAAAAACTAGTAGCTGAATGGAGAATGAATTGAGTGGAAATGAACTGGAGACAGGCTGACCCACCAGCAGGCTTTTGCAGTAATCCAAATGTGAGATGATCAGAACCTGTACTAGGGGGATGGTAGTGTCAGAGGAAAGAAGAGGCTGTAGTTGAGAGATGCTGCAAAGGTAAAATTAAAAAGCCTTGGCAACAACTTGGATATAGGAGTGGTAGTGGTGAGAGATAGTGAGAAATCCAAAATGACTCTTAGGTTGAAAGCCTGAGATACTTGGAAGATAGTATTGCCCTCTATAGTAAAAAGGAATGTAGGGGTGGGGAGAATTTAAGAGGAAGGACATCAAATGAGAAAATATATGTATATATATAATTTGTAAATCTTAAACATCTATATAAATGCTATTGATTATTAATAATAATTATCATTATTATCTATTAATGGGCAGGATTTCTTAGAGAAAGATTAACAGGAACAATGCAGAATAATTATGTCTAATCAGCAAATCCACCATCTTGTGAAAGTTTCAGTAATTTGATCCTTAAGATTTGGAGTTCAAAGGGACTTAATGATGTCCTGAGCAGGGCTTGATGATGTTTTGTAAGCTCTTCCCCCTTCAGTTTTATATCTATAATATGGTGGTGGTAAAGGTGGTAATTGGTGGTGGTGATGATACTTCAGCCCAGTCTATCTCCTTTCCTCAGCCTAGGCCTGTGATAGTCCTTAATTATGTGTCCCAGTTATGTTTTTGAAATCCTACAAGAATCATTGCTATCACCAAGTCCTTGATGACTCCAGAGAGTCTGAGATACTGGGAACGAAAGTGAGATCAGGTCTCTGGGGAACAGATTGGCTCACCTGTCTCCCAAAATAGACTCCCTGCTCACTATTAGGGAGCCAATGGACCTCATTAGGCACTTCTAGCTCCTTTGGGCATGCTCCCTAAGGATTCAAAGAAGTGTCCTGAAAATGTAGCACCTTGAGGGAGAAATTAGTTGCTTTCCAAATGGGTCCCACTGTGAAAAGCTCAGCCCCCTATGTGTTTTACAATATTGTGGCTTTCCATGCTGCTAATAAGCCTCTGAATAGCAGGGTGTGAAAGTTGGCCCTTCTCTCCTGACGCACACCACCAGCAGACAGGATGTGAGCGTATTTTCAGCTTAGCTTGAAAGCTCAAGAAATGAACAAAAACAACAACAAGAGTCAGGAGCATCTAACTAACTAAGCCAGCCAAACTCATTGCCTTCAGCATCTTCTGGTTGCTTTCTAAGTTTGACTGTTCCTCTGGAGCCTTGAAATTCTTAGCAGTCATTTGTGCCTTTGCTGCTGGGACAAACCACCTGCCTCCCTAATCCTGTTTCTTTTGTCCAGTAGAAGCTCCCCACAGAGTTCACACTTTGCAGCTCTAGAAGGTTACATGTGGCTTGTGAGGGGACTCGAGGGAAAGATAGAGACTGACTCTCCAGTAATTTGTCAGTGTACCTTGGACAGAGTATTTTCTGTTGGGCCAGCTGGGGTACACTAAACAGCATTTCCTATTTTACCAGGCATTTCAAAGGGTAACATGGAAAACATCTTGTGTTGTCCCAGTTAATCATAACATCATTAGATTTACAAATGGAGACTATTTAAATCTCCCCTTCCCTTACATTAATAGACAAGGATACTCAGGCCCACTTAGGGGAAAAAGCTTTCCTAGTCCCTAAAGTGCACCCAATTCTGAGGGGCAAGAGCTGGCAGGGAAAGGGGATGAGTATTTCTCTATTTTTTCTATGTTTCTCTTCATCTTATTTTGTCTTTCTGTTCTCTTTTTCTCACTTTGTCTATGTATCTACAGTGCCTTGAACATGGTAGGTTTTGGATAAAGTCTTATTATTTTGTTTGCTTGATTTCTGGTTGGTGAAATCTAGATGTCAGGACATATTTAGAGGAGGGGGAAATCCCCACATGTGAAATGCAGAAATTCATCTCATAACCTTGGAAAAATGACCATCTTCACATGTTTCTCTGTGATCCTGCTGATGTATAATAGGTTAATAAAAAGAACTGCAGTAACATGTTTTGTTGATAAAATATGTTGGAATTTCTCAAAATGCTTTCACGTCTATAACATTTGGTTTGCAGACAATTTCTATCCCCATTCAATAAGTAGTGCCTCTTCCTAAATCTGAATTATGACTATGTTCCCAGTCTAGGTGGAAGTAGAAAATTTACAGTTCTTCCTTCCTAGAATCTCTTCTCAAAGAGAAGACTCATTTGCATGAGATTGAATAAAGTAATATCTCTGGATGTTGCCCATAGCCCCTGATCACTGCAGAAAAGCATCTCTGGATTCACAGACTGGTTTTCATCATGAGGACTTCTTATTGGGCATGCAATCCTTTCAGGGTTTTCCCTGGGAATATCAGAATTTAGCTCATGTGTCAGTTTCCACAGCAAAAGGGAATTTCAACCATCTTACAAGCACTTTGGTTAACAGAACTTTGATTAGTAGAAGAGTGGAAGAACACGAAACGAAAGAGAATAGGAATAAAGAGAACCCTACCATTGAATATTTGGAACTAAGTTACAGATGTGAAGCTCTTCTCAAATCATAGAGAGTTGCCCACTCTAAGGAGAAAGCAGCTGCTTGTCCTCCAGGGAAGGATGATGTGGATCCATTGGAGACTGTCAAGTAAGACATCATCCAGTAAGGAAAAAAAGAGAAGATATAAGTATGACAACTGGTTTCATGATGAGGAGTACTGAAGCAGCTATTTGTTGATCTGATAACAAAATAGAGGGGTCTACTTGTCTCTCATTACATATATCAAAGACATAGAGAACTTCTGAAGCCTTATCAAACCTCATAACTCCTCATTTATGGTTATTCATGTAGGCATAAATTATATTGCTAAAGAAATTTTTAATGTATTGCTAGCAATTACAAAGTTTTCAACAAGAAATTAAAGACTTTCTGATCACAGAAAATATTTTATCACTGCTACTGGTCAAGGCAGGAGATTCAGGCATATTTAGATAAAGGCAGATTTAAAAAGTGGACATCTAGTTAAGAAGATAGTGTGTGAGAAGAGAATTTGAATTTCTGGATCACAACTTTAAAATATAGAAATGATATTCTGGGCAGAGATGAAGTGTAAATAACAAAGGGACTAGTAAGAATACATTTGCCAAGAGTCTTGGAATTCTGGTATGAAGAACTTTAAATTGAAGAAAGAAGGAACCTAACCTGCTTATATTCACTGAACTAGATTCCATAGAAAGAGCTGCCAATCAGTAGTATCCCTAAATTCACTGGAGACATTTAAGAAAAGAGCTAGTAGTAAAAAACATCAGCTACAGAGATCTATACAGAAATGCACAAATTATGTAGGAAAAAATGCAAAATGATAATGAGATCTTAATGCAAGGAAACAAATTTTATCTTAACATTGAGACTTGGTGGCAAGGGATGAAGGGAGTCTTTTTATTGCAATATAGTGCTGCAATACTGTTAAGTTTTGCTATAGAAATAGGATAGTTAAAAGGGGATGAAATGGCATTATACATTAAGAAGGATTTACTTATATGAGAAAATCCAGGAACCAGCACTGGGAAGTATGATGAGAGAGAGAGGATCAATGGATATGGAAAAAAATTTAATATTGTCATCAAATTAAACTAGAGAACACCTGTACAGAAAGAAGAAAGAGATGAGAAGTCAAAGAAAAAGATTATAAGCCTGGCACTAAGGAATGATATGGGGATGGGAGACTTTAATTATCTGCACATCTGCTAGAGCCCTCTCTCTTTTTCTCTCTGACAAAAGCAGAATAGTTAATAATTTCTTGACTTCTTTAATGTTCTTTTCAACCTTTAAAAGTTGGAAGAACCAATGAGGGGATTGACTTTTCCATATCTGATTCTCACCAACAAAGAGGAAATGATTGCTGGGACAGAAGTTGTGCTCACCATGAGAAAAGTGACCTCTTCATTTTATAATGAAAGTAAGAAAGAAAACAAATTCAGTTAGAGGTTGAATTCTATGGCAGAAGATTATACAAAGGAAGTCGGCCTAGTAAGAATAGATCTCACAAGTGAAATTCTGAAGACATAAAGATGAAAAGGGGGGGTGTTTAATGAGGTAGAGGCACAGAAAACTCGTCGATCAATTTCAGTTTTTTTAACAAGATGTGTATGGATGTTAGCAGCAAGGACAGGTATAGACAATACAAAAATACATCATTCTCTTTGTAAGAATAGTAGGAGTATTAGGTGTCTCAGTGTTTCAGTGTATAGAATGGTGAACTTAGAATCATGAAGACCCTAGTTCCTCAAACATTAGTTTTGTAACCATGTGGCACTTTACCTGTCTCTTGCTCAGTTTACTTATACGCAAAATGGAATAATAATAGCAGCTCTCTTGCAGAGCTATTGTGAGGATCAAATTATATATATATGTATATATATACATATATATATGAAGAACTTTATACAAAGAACTATATAAATATTGTTATTATTGATATGATCATTATTAAAGCTCAGAATTAGCTGACAATCATGAGGAAAAACTAAGAAGAACACTATTTTAGTTCTTACTTTGGGGAGAAAGGAAGATCAAAGAAAAGATCAGGACCCACTGCTTAAAGTGGATGATATAATGATAATGGACAATAGGGAGAAGAAATGGCTGAATGAAAGAAAAGTAATAAGAGAATCTAGATGCCCTTGATACATTCAAGTCACTGCACAAAGATGACCTATATCCCAGAATAATAACAGTTGGTCATGGATGATTACTGAACTACTGTCAATAATCTTTTAAGATTGTGGAAGAAGAATATGCAGTGCCCCAAAAGAAGGAGGAGAGAATGGCATCTGCAAATGACAGGCCAATGAGCTTGGCTTTGATTCCTAATAGTATTCAAATTTTTAACTTAACCTTAAAAGGATCATCAAGAGAATTCAAGTGATCTGTGAACATGGATATGAAAAATATTACTTTATTTCAATATTATTGTTTTCCTTTGTAATCTTATGAATTTTATTTTATGTCCTTAAAATTGTTATTCTAAAAAGTTCATAGACTTCATGAAATTGTTGAAGAGGGTCATGACAAAAAATGTTTAAAACCCTTTAACTAGAATGTATTATTAAAAGGCTAGTTAGTGAAAGTATTAAAAAAATTAAAGAGGTCATAGCAAAAAAGGGAAAGGGAACAAGCATTTATAAAGTATCTACTATGTGATGGGCACTATGCTAAGCATTTTATAATATTATCACATTTGATTACAAAGAGCCAATGTAACTTCCTTAGGAACAAACCATGGCAGGGGGGAGTAGCTAGTTGATGAGGTATTAGAATATCATCCCTAAAATCAGGAGAACCTGAGTTCAAATGTAGCTTCAGATACGAGCTGTGTTACCCTAAGCAAGTCCCTTAATGCCTATTGACTCCCCCAAAAAGAAAGAACTATCCAGACCAAATTCATTTTCTTTTCTAACAGGGTTTCTAAAATCATGTCATAAGAATGAGGCATTTATAATTCACCTAGATTTTAGCAAAGCATTTGATCTAATTTTCCATACTATTTTTTTTTGCTGAGGCAATTGGGGTTAAGTGACTTGCCCAGGGTCACACAGCTAGGAAGTGTTAAGTGTCTGAGATCAGATTTGAACTCAGGTCCTTCTGATTTCAGGGCTGATGCTCTATCCACTGCACTATCTAGCTGCCCCTCCATACTATTTTTGCAAACGTGATGAAGAGATGAGCCTTAGGTGACAGTGCAGTTAGGTGGATTGTCATTTTCCTTACCCAAGATTTGTTATTAATGTTTCAAGATCACCTTTAAAGAAGGTCTCTGGTGAAGTGTCACAGAGATCTGTAATTGATCTTGTGTTGTTGTTGTTTTTTAACATTTTCATGTTTGTGTATGAAGAAATAGATAATATACTCATCAAATTTTCAGTTACATTGATTTGATTCAATAGTTAACATGTAGAACAAAGGAATGGAATCCAAAGGATCTTACCATGGTAGAATAATGGTTATATAGATGAAATTTAATGGATATAAATGTAAAGCCTTACCCATGAAATCAACAAATACAATATTCAGGAAGCTTGGTGAATTTGGGTGTAAAAGACCTGTACATTTTAGTGTAGAACAAGTTAAGTTTGAGTTTGTCACACAATAGTGTGGCAGAACAGGCAGAAAAGACTAATTCTTAGCTATTAATAGAAGCACAATGTTCAAAATAAGAGTTATGACAGATAGTCAACTATATCATACATGCCCCAATGAGACTCCTGTGTGGAGTATTACCTCCACTTCCAGGAGAGAATTGTAAGAGGGATATTGACAAGGCAGAATATTGTGTAGTATCCATAAGGAAGAGGACCAGGTACATGAAAAAACTAGAAACCATGGCATTTGGGGAATAATGGAAAGATTAAGGAACGTTTAACCTGAAAAAAAGAAGACAGATCAGATGGGAATGAGATTATATATGGAAAAGAGATTGTTGCTCTTGGTCCAGAAGACAGAAATGAAAATAATGAGTAGAAGTTGTAAAGAAGCAGATTTCAGCCTGCTATGACTTCCTACAAGTGCACATAAACGGAGGTCCTAGTAAGAGATAGAAAGATGACTTGTCAGAGAGGTTTTGGACCCACTCAGGTGCCTCTGCCATCCCTTCCAGTCGCAGGATTTTCCAATTCTATAAAATACTATGCTCAGAATCCCTTCCATTTTACCTCGTTGCTATAGTGGGGCACTGCTGCAATGCAAAGCCTCTCTAAGGAAGCTTTATGCTAATGAAGGTTGTCTGTAATCATTGATCATACCGTTATGTCACTCCTCCCCCGCGATCTCCCTTTTGCTAAAATTAGATCAGCCTTACAGAGGCATTCAGTGGGAGGAAAATCAGTGTGGGTTGCATATTTTGAACAGCAAGTCTCATTAGTGGCAGCACTAGATTGTAATTCTACAGCAGAGCCAGGCTTATAGGTCTGAGATGTTTCTTCTAAAGCATTTTTGTGCACCTTCCCCTTTCCTTTATTCCTGAAGTGTCCCTCCCCTGGCATTCATTGCTTGCTTTCCTTGCCTGGTATCCAGACTTTCTAGGTAATAGTTTTTTCAAATGAAAAACTTCTTGTGTAATCCATAAACCAAACAATCAGTTTGCTTCTCATTACTAACCATCCCTGTTCTGCTTGGTACTGGGGTCCCACTATGAGAAACACACCAATTTTTTAGATACAGCTCCTACTTTTCAACAGCTTCCCTTTATTTATGGAGATAAGGATTATACTAGGGTGGATACCCCCTTACCATGAGTAAAAATAGCCTATTTTCTTTGGTACATGAGAATTAGTGGGATTTTCTCTAACTAGAAGTCCTCAGGCAGTAGTGAAAGGAACACCTGGGAATATTGGCGAAGAAATTCTCGATTGAAGAGGTAAATTTGAATGTAAAACGTGGGGATTGGACTTAGATAACCTCTATTAGCCCTTCTAATCCCCCAGACCTATGGTTCTGTTTCAATTGCTGCTGCTTCTTATCCCCTGCTGAATCTCTACTAGTAGATTCACCTCATTTGATTAAAAGAAATGGCTCCTTTATAGAGAATTACAAAGAAAAAGACCTATGCTCTCAACCAATCAAGTTCTTTATACACAAACACATACCTTTGCAACCAGTTCTTACTTAATTCAGTTCTTAAATAACCTGCAGAACAATGTGTCCAAAAGAATTAAATAGCCTACAGCTCTATGTGAGCATTTAAATACCTATGACTATTCCTCTATTATACTGGCCAAACAAGCTGTATGATGTACAGTCAGAGGTTTATCAACAACTTACAAAGATGATCTCTCTTCTTCTGCATCCTTTTGCTCAGTGATTATTCAAAACCTATTCAAGGCTCACAGTCACAGAATTTCCAAGTGGGAAAGGACTTTATTTGCCATCTAGCCCAACAGATAATCCTAAAAATAACTTCTACAATAAATTAATGAATGTTCATCCAACCTATACTTGAAGGTTTTGAAGGAGCAGGAAGTCCCTGCTTTCTGCAGTACCTACCCATTCTGCTCATAGATGACTCCTCAAAAAAAATTCTTTCTTATATTAAATTTTCCTCTTTACAACATCTATCCATTGCCGTTGGGTTTATTGTTGGGGGGCGAGTCTTTTCTCCAGACCAAATATACCCATATCCTTCACCCAATCTTCACATAACCATTATGGACACTCTCCAGTTTATTAACATCCATCCTATACTGTGGTATCTAGAACTAAGCACAATCCTCCAGATGAGTTCTGACTAGTGAAAAGAGATTATCATCTCTTCCTTCATGGAAATGAACCCTCTCTTAGTGCCATTTAAAATTTAACTGGGATAGCAAGGTGTCATAGTGGATAGAGCCCTCAGCCTGAAATCTGGAAAACCTGAGTTCAATTTAAGCCTCAAACATTTACCGATTGTGTGATCTTGGGAAATCATTTAATCCTGTTTGCCTATAAAATGAATTGGAGAAGAAGATAAAACCCCCTCCACTATCTTTGCCTCCTACTTATTACTAACAACTAACTTTGACTAATATTAACTACTACTACTAACTAACTAACCAGTAGAAAGAATATTGGTTCTGGAGTCAGGAGACCTGCGTTTGAACATTACTTCTGACTTTTATTACATATACAGATCATCTGTATATGTTTTCTCATCTGTAAAATAGGGGATAGATTCTGAGGTCCTTTTGACCTTTATGTTCATGATTATATAATGGCATACATTAAATTGTAGAGTATGATGGAAAGACCATTGTCTTGGTATCCAAAGGATCTGGGTTCAAATTCCATTCTGATGGCTACTACTTAGTCTTTCCCTCTCTGCTTTCTCATCTGAAAAATGAGGGGAATTGGACTAGATAGTCTCTGGTATTCTTTCCAACTAACATTTATTATTCAATATTATTGAAAAAAATATTTTCTGTCACTAAAATGCGACTGAGTGCCTATGTCAGCCACTGTTAAAGCCAAGCAGTATCAAAAACTATAGCACGCTATAACTTTGATCTTAGTCAATGTCTTGGTTAGTTTGGCAGAAATTAGAGATGGCTCTCTGAGAGGGGAAGACAAGGAGGGATAATCTAAAAACATTGAAAAAATGAAAAAAATACTATAGTGGGAAGTGGTGGGAAGCTCTCCATGTCTGCTGTTCAGACTAAGCTCCGGCCCAGCTTAGCTGAGTTCAGACTGCAGGATGGAGTCAGGGCCTGTCTGGAATTAGTCATGTAGCCAGAGCATTCAGGCAGTAGTTTATGAGGCTGTCCTAGGAGTGATCATCATCTGAGGCATTAACCCAACAGCTTGGCTAAACATAAGGAGGCTAGTAATAAATCTATAGACATGAAGTTGTCAGTAAACCTTATCATATAAACAGGAAAAGGGCAATCAGAAGCCCTGATGTCTATAACATATGTTGGTTGGTAACACAAAACCAGAGTAGGTTGGGGCAGAGCTTATACTGAATGTCAAGACTTGTTCCCTCTTCTCTTCTGGTTTGAAGTACGCTTGTCAGTTAATGAGTCTTGTCACTATACTAGCATGGCAGCTGAGTGTGTGAATGCATTGATACTTTTTGGACTTTGGGAAAAACTTTTCTGGGAAGGGGATTTGCTGAAATTCAGGACTTCCTGGAAATACCTTCAGCACTGGCAGTTGAGGAAGGAGAGATGGACACAAATCTTATGCTCATTACACTACAGCCATCCATTTACCTGGCTTCTTGCCCTGTATAAAGAAATTCCTGCTGCCTTCTAAAAAGTTCCAGGGCACATTGAGCTCCCTTTTTGTCTTTCTCACAACCAGGCCATGAATGAGTTTCTTTTTTAAAAAAAATATTTTTTTTCAATTACATGTAAAAATTTTTAATATCCATTTTTGAGGCAATCCGGATTGAGTGAATTGACCAGGCCCCCATAGCTAGTAAGTGTCTGAAGTCACATTTGAAATCAGATTCTCCTGATTCCAAGGCTAGTGTTCTATCTTTTGTTCCATCTAACTGCTCCAACATTCATTTTTAAAATGTTGATTTCCAAATTCTCTCTCCCTCTCTTTCTCTTCCTGAAACAGTAAGCAATTTGACATAGATTATACATTTATATTTTATATAGACCATATGTGGTCATGTAAAATGTATTTCTATATTAGTAGCCCCTCCCCCAAATCAAGAAAAATAAAATTTACCAAAAAAGCATAGTTCAGTCTGACTCCAGATTACACCAGTTCTTTCTCTGAAGTAAGATAGAATTTTTCATCATGAATCCTTCAGAATTGTCTTAGATCATTATTTTGCTGACAATAGCTAAGTCTTTCATAGTAGGTGATTATAAATTACTATTCACTTTCAGCGTTTACAATGTTCTTTTGGTTCTGTCCATTTCACTTTGCATTGCTATATGTAAATCTTTCTAGCTTTTTCTGAAAGTATCTTATTTGTCATTTTTTATAGCAAAATAGTCTTTTATCACAATCACACACCACAACCTGTTTAGCTTTTCCCCAATTGATGGGCATGCCCTCAATATCCATTTTTCTGCCACCACAAAAAAAAGATATGGCATAAATATTTTTGTACATATACCATTTTGGGGTCAAAGACTGTGCATAGTTTTACAGCCTTTTGGGCATAATTATGAATTTTTCTCTAGAATGGGTAGACCAATTCACAACTCCACCACCTGTGCATTAGTTTCTCAGTTTTCCTATATAGGAATGAGTTTCTAAGACTTTTATTAACAATTAGAGAAAGAGGATAAAAATATGCATAAGTCAGACTATTTGTAGGACACTGTCCAAGGATCTTAGCTTAAGATTCTTTCTTATCTGCACATAAATATTTTGATTAGATGGCAAAAACTCAGACAACTCTAGATTCTCAAGTCATATAACTGTCTATATTTACCAATAAATGTTCATCTCCTTGCTTGACCCGAGCCATTCTCAATTTCCTTCCCTAGAAGCTTTTGTTATTTTTTATTTGTATTGGAAGCAGATACTATCTCATGTTTTCTATCCCCAATACTTAGCACAGTGCTTAGCACATAGTAGGTGTTTATTGTTGTTCAGTCATTCACTCATGTCTGTCTCTTCATGACCCCATGGACTCCATCCATGAGATTTTCTTGACAAATAAATATCACTGGATTGTACTGGAGTTGTATAATCTACGTCAGAGACAAGATTCACAAAGACCTTGCTAGATTCAAATATGCTAAATCTAGTAATATGAAGTTGGCTAAAGATAAAGGTAAAGTCTCACATTTGGGTTCAGAATTTGACTTCAGTAGCACAAGGTGGGAAGGCATGTTGGGGAAAAATAATTAACTCCTTCTGCAGTGGATTAAGGTAAATAGGTTAAGTGACTTGCCCAGGGTTACACAATTTAAATGTTTGAATTGAATTTGAACTCAGCTCTTTCTGACTACACACCCATCCCTTATATACTGAGCCTCTTAGCTGCCAGTAGGCGTTTGGTAAGTACCTATTCGTTTATTTGTGTATCATCCATATGTCAGAATGCTTATAAGGGCAAAATTCAGGATCATGTATAGATGAGACCTAACTTCATACAATTTCTCCTAAATTATACTGGAAGGATTTTTTCATTTCATTTCATCATATCTGCCTTTAGACATGGAATCTCCAATCAATCAGAAAGGATAAGGAGACAGACTCCCCAATGTTCATGCTATTTTTTAAAGCAGAGTAGCCACTGATAGCTTATCACAAGTGAGTTCCCTCTTATAACCTAGACTGAGGTAGTCTATACAGAAAGAAATGTGAAGCAGCCATCCTTTGGAGGGAATTTGCTGAATACAAATACATAATACTCAGGCACCAAAGGTTTGAAACATTGGTAAGTGCAAATAATCATTTCTACACTTCCACATTTACACTAAATCCAATGGCAGAGACCCTGGATTTGCAGTCAGAGATTTGAATCCAAGTTCTCCCATTTGCTTTAAGTGTGATCTTCATCAGAATACTTCACAGTACTCTCTGGGCCCCAATTTTCATATATATAAAATGAAGATGTTGGACTGGCTGGTCTCTAAGGTCTCTTCTGGCTTTAAGCCTATGAATCTTTCAGTTCTAAAGCTATGATCTTCTCCCAATTTACTCAATTTAGTGTGAGGCTGTCCTCCTAGTGGACCTAGGAGACGGTTTCATGAGTTTTTAAGACCAGACAAATTCTCTGATGATGAGACTGTATTAAAGTAGGCAAGTCTTCGTATTCTTTGGTGATAGTATTTCACTGTGATCAGACTTGGGGCCTTTCCAGCATGGTGAAGGACCCGCCAGAACATACTCTGTATAACCTTTGAGAATCCAGGGTTATCTCTCCAACACAGTGAGGCAGCAGAGGGAGACTTAGCAAAGGATAATTTATCTACCAAGAGGGAAGAAAAAGTTGACAGAGAATAGAAGGATTTAAAAACACTTTAATAATGTTTGCATAAATGGATTAGGCACCCATGGATGAAATTTACCTTGAAATAACAGTGTGTCTAAAAACTGAGGGATGTACCAAGAGGAAAACAAATTTGAGGGCTTTTCAAAGATTCTAACATTGGAAAAGGGCAGGTAGGTGATAGCGGATAAAATGATACTAGCTGTATAAATCGGGGCAGGTTATTTAGCCCTGTTTGCCTCAGTTTTCTCATCTGTCAAATAAATTGGGGAAGGAAATGACAAACCACTCCAGTATCTTTGGCAAGAAACCATCATATGGGGTCAAGAAGAATGAGACATGATAAAAATAACTGAACAACAAATATTGGAAAGACATTTTCAGTATTAAACAGAGCATACATGGTAAAAACTAATGAGAGATTAATTTCTAGGACTTAATTGTTCATTATTTCAATCCAAAATCAACTAGTTAGCATTAGCTAAGTGAATAGAACATGGGCACTTGGAATTGGGGAGACCTGAGTTCAAATCCTACCTCAGACATTTACTCACTGTGTGATCCTAAGTAAGTCACTTAATTTTTGTGTGCCTCAACACTACATGTGTAGCATGGGGGATGTAGCACTCCCCAGGATCTGTTGAAAGTTGATGTAAATAGATGGGTAGAGGGAGAGGAGGTTGCTGGTAGGATCCATGGGTGGGGGAAGTTGGTGGGATAGGAGGAAAGAGATGGGTCAGGCTTTGAGATTTAATTGAGAGAGAGGTCTAAGTTATATGTCAGCCATATTGATGTTATTTTAGATGCATGTTTGCATGTGAGTGGATGCGTGTATAAAAAGAAATTTTAATGATAAAAAACAAAACAAAAACATTACTTGTTTATTCATTTATCTGTCTATTGATTGATTATAAATGTGTTGTGATAAATAAATCAATTTACATCTAGAAAAAAATTTTTATGTGATTCAGTTTCCTCATTTGTGAAATGTTAGCATTTTCCTCACAGGGTTTTTATGAGGATCAAATGAGATCTATTAAATTTATAAATACTTATATTTACAAACTGATAAATATTCATATTTATAAAAAACACTACACAAACTTTGGAGCTGTAGATAAATCCTAGCAATTTGACAGTTACCTTAATTTCAGGATCTTTTCTGCCATTGAGGTTGTATCTACACAATCAAAATAAAGTGAAGGGTTGGTGCTATTATCCTGAAAAATTAGATCCAAATTACAAAACAGTAGCTCTGGAAATGAAGAAAAATGACTGGTTCAAATAGTTCAAAGACTTTGGCTTTGCTGTTTCAACTAATTGGTAAGTGCATCCTTCCACTCCATTTTGCCCTTGTAGCTAGTCACATACTTAAGATGTTTGCTTATCAGTTTCCTTCAGATGGAGTGAAATTCAAATATATATATGTCTTAAAGTAATTTTAATCTGAACTCTTGGGAATTAGAGATACTTGAGTGATATTTGTGCTCCTTGAGGATGGTGTCACAGGTGGTAAATTCCCAACTTTAAGAGAAGGTTAAAGACAGGGACAGAGTAGGATGTGATTTCTGTCTTCAAATTGAAGGCTGGAATGACTAAAAGGCACCAGACTTGTCTGTGTGGGTCCAGGGGGAAGAACTAGGACTAATGCATAGGAGTTATAGGGAGGCAAAATATAAGGAGACTTTGATATACAGATACAGATATAGACACAGATGGATGTGAACTTTATTTAATTGGATAGGAAACTCTCAATGAGGAAAATTTCTCCATCAATCTAATCTTATTTGCTCATTTGACCAGTAAGGAAACAGGCTTAGAGAGTTTGAGTGACTTATCCAAGATCATACTGGCAGTATCATAAGTGAGATTTGAAAGCAAAACTTCAGAATCAATGTTCTGTTCATTGTACTACTTGATCATCTATGTGCAATGATACCAAGTAGATTTTATATAAATATAAATATGCACAGACATATATTGGTATATACACATATACATGGGACAGCTTTGTGACTCATTAGTTAGACTGTGGGGCCCAGCCAAGAAGACTTATTTCCAAGAATTGAAGTCTAGCCTCAGACACTCACTAGCTTTTTGCCTTAATTTCCTCAAATGTAAAATGGAGAAGGAAATGGCAAATCACTGTAGTATCACTGACAAGAAGACTCCAAATAGGAGCATGGAGAGTTGGATAGGACAGAAACAACTAAACAACAACAAATACATGAGTATATACACACACACAAATAGAGCATTGGCAATTTGTATATAAAATATGTGTATACACACATACATATGTGTATATGGATATATATGTATATATGTATGTGTATAAATACACACATATACATGTATGTATGTATATAGATCTTCATTAGTAAGGGAAGTTTCCTCACTGCAACTTCCCCAAGACAATTAAATCACAGGTCTGGACTATATGTTTGTCTGTTTATCTCTCTATCCATATCTCTCTATCTAACCATATTAGTTAAGCATAAGGCAGAATTTCCTAATAGAGTTGTCCAACAATAGAAGTTAGTGTCATGAGATGAAGAATAGGAGTAGCTCACTTTTATGAAGTGCTTTAAGTTTTTAAAATGCTTTACATACATGATCTCATTTGATCCTGGAAATAAAATTGTAGGGAGGTTGCTATTATTAGCACCCATTTTACAGATGAAGGAACCAAGACTAGAGAGTGACTGGCCCATTATCATACAACTAGTAAGTATCAGGGACAGGCCTTCATGATCCCTAGTCTAGCACTCTATTTATCTATTCTACCCCTGTCTCTCCAGTAAATAGGGGACATCTCTGGAAGTGTTTGAGGAGAGGATGGGCTGCTATAAAGGTAATTCTTGCTTGAAGCAAAGTAGATTAGATAAATTTAGAAATTCCCCATATGCCCATTGCTTCCTCCATCAGAAATTAAATCCTAGGCTTAAAGAATTATGGGAATGATGTTGAAGGATGATTATGACATATCATATGTCCTACTTGGGGTCACAGTAAGAACTTTAAATGAAATCTAAGAAAGAACTCTCATCTAAGAGAATAAAACAAGAGAAGTTTCCTCCCTGGAAAAAAATGAAGTGTTAAGACTAGATAACCTCTATTGTAGCCCTAAATATTTGAGCCTATGATCTTATGAACTTTCTTTCAGGATGAATATCCAGTGTGTCCCAGAGTGTCCCAGAAGTCCTAAGGCAGCTTTAAACTTTTGTCTATTAAAGCTTAAAATGCTGCTAAGACTTTGGGGACATCCTGTATACTAGAATGAATGACTGAAGGAAGCTTTGAAATCTTCAAAAATCTTTTAGATAGATTTACAGCTTCCTATGCAATCCTTACATTGCTCCCCTCTTTGGCTCTGTTGTGTATACCTGAGGAAGGGAGGTGGTCTGGAGATGAATGAATAAACATTCATTGAAGTATGGATCACTTATTGTAAAAACATGCACCAAAACACGGCTTTAAACCATGATTTGAGATTTATGGCCCATTTTATGTTTCCGTGAAGAATTAGAAGAAAAAAAAACTTCTTGACTATTGAAAGGGATCAAAAATTATGATAGACATATCTGAAATGAGACAAATTCACCATGTGGTAACAGGGGATGTGGGACAAACAGACTAGCACCCAGTAGCTGTTATTCAAGAATATGGTTGTGTTCCCTATGTGAGGGTGGGGTCAGTGTACAGACATATGGGAAATACAATTGAGCAAATAGTTAAAACTGGTTTGAGGTTGGGGTGGCAATAAAATGGAGGGGCCCTGGGTGATACCAAGCATTAATATAGTACGATATGCCAAGACTAAGTGTGTCACATACCTAGACAGTCAAACTGGAGGATATGTGATTTTACTTTAAGCAAGAGAACATGAGTACTGAATAAATAATCACATAATCTCAGACTTAGATGGTACCTCTTAGGTCGTAGAAAACACTGTTTGTAATATCCCTGACAAGTGTTCATTCAGTGGCCTCTAAAAATAAGAAGCAAAAAGGAAAGAAGGAAGGAAGAAAGAAAAGAAGGAAGGAAGGAAGAAATGAATGAAAGCAAGCAAGGAAGGAAGGAAGGCAAGGAAGGAGGAAGGGAGGGAAGAAGGAAAGAAGGAAAGGAGGGAAGGAAGGAGGAAGGGAAAGAAAGAGGGGGAAGGAAGGAAAGGAGGGAGAGAGGGAGGAAAAGAGGGAGGAAGGAAGATAGGGAGAAAAAGAGTGTGGAAGGAAGGAATGGAGGAAGGAAAAGTGGGAGGAAGGAAGGAATGGAGGGAGGAAAAGAGGGAGGAAGAAAAGAAGGGAAGAAGGGCAGGAAGAAGAAAGGGAAGAAGGGAAGGAGGGAGGGAGGAAAGACACATTTATTAAGTATTTACTATGTGCCAGGCACTGTGCTAAATGCCTTACAAATGTCATTTTTATCTGATCCTCACAATAATGAAGGAAAGTATCAATTTCCAGTTGAGGGAATTGAAGCAAAAAGGAGTTAAATGATTTTTTCCTGGCTCACATAGCTAGTAAGAGTCTGAAGCTGGATTTGAGTTCATGTTCAGATCCACTTCTCTATCCAATGAGCTATTCAGCTGATCCTGTCAGGCAATTTACTACCTCATGAGACAACCAGTTTTATTTATTTACACACACATAAACACACACACACACACACACTTAAAATAACTTTTTTAAAAAATTTTATTTTAATTGCATAATATATGTGTGGGTAATTCTTCAACAATAACCCTTACATAGCTTTCTGTTACAAATTTTTCCCCCCAACTCCCCACCCCTCCCCTAGATGGCAGGATATCCACTACATGTTAATTATGTTAAAATATTGGCAAATCGAATATATGTATACATATTTCCAAACTTATCATTGTTGTGCAAGAAAAATCTTATCTACACAAAAAATATATCAGATAAAGGAAACACAATGTAAGCAAACATCAATCAAGGAGTATGAGAATGTTATGTTGTGGTCCACATTTCACATCCCTCTCTCTGGGTATATATGGCTTTCTTCAGTGAACAATTGGAGGTGGTTTTAAACATTTCATTGTTGAAAAGAGCCATGTCCATCAGAATTGATCGTCATATAGTACTGTTGTTGCCGTGTATAATGATCTCCTGGTTCTGCTCATTTCACTCAGCATCAGTTCATGTAAGTCTCTCCAAGCCTCTCTGAAATCATCTTGCTGGTCATTTCTTACAGAACAATAATATATCATAATATTCATATACCATAATTTATTCAGCCATTCTCCAATTGAAGGGCATCTATTCAATTTCCAGTTTCTAGCCACTACAAAAAGGGCTGCCACAAACATTCTTGCACATGTGGGGCCCTTTCCTTCCTTTATGATTTCTTTAGGATATAAGCCCAATAGAAATGCTGCTGGGTTAAAGGGTATGCACAGTTTGATAACTTTTTGAGCATAGCTCCAAATTGTTCTCCAGAATGGCTGTATCCGTTCACAGCTCCACCAACAATTCATCAGTGTCCCAGCCCTCCCACATCCCCTCCAACATTCATCATTAACTTTTCCTGTCATTTTAGCCAATCTGACAGGTGTGAAGTGGTACCTCAGGGTTGTCTTGATTTGCATTTCTCTGATCAATAGTGATCTGGAGCACCTTTTCATATGACTATATATAGTTTTAATTTCATCCTCTGAAAATTGTCTGTTCATATCCTTTGACCATTTATTGATTGGAGAATGGCTTGAATTTTTATAAATATGAGACAATTTTCTATATATTTTAGAGATGAGACCTTTATCAGAACCCTTAAATGTAAAGATGATTTCCCAATTTATTGCTTCCCTCCTAATCTTGTCTGCATTGATTTTTTTTGTACAAAAACTTTTTAACTTAATATAGTCAAAGTTATCTATCTGGTTTTCAATTAAGACTTCCAGTTCTTCTTTGGACATAAATTTATTCCATCTCCATAGGTCTGAGAGGTAAACTATATTACATTACTCTAATTTACTTATAGTATCACTCTTTATATCCAGATCATGAACCCATTTAGATCTTATCTTGGTATGTGGTGTTAGATGTGGGTCAAGCCCTAATTTCTTCCACACTAGTTTCCAGTTTTCCCAGCAGTTTTTGTCAAATAGTGAATACTTATCCCAAAAGCTGGGGTCTTTGGGTTTATCAAAGACTAAATTGCTACAGTTATTGCCTAGTTTGTCTTGTGATTCTATCCTATTCCACTGATCGACTACTCTATTTCTTAGCCAGTACCAAATGGTTTTGATGACCGCTGCTTTGTAATATAGTTTTAGATCTGGTACAGCAAGTCCACCATCATCAGCCTTTTTTTTCATTAATCCCCTTGAAATTCTTGACCTTTTGTTTTTCCAAATGAACTTTGCTACTATTTTTCTAGATCTGTAAGATAATTTCTTGGGAGTTTGATTGGTATGGCACTAAATAGGTAAATTAGTTTCGGTAATATTGTCATTTTTATTATATTCGCTTGGCCTACCCATGAGCATTTTAAGTTTTTCCAGTTGACTAGGTCTGATTTTATTTGTGTGGAAAGTGTTTTGTAGTTTAGTTCATATAGTTCCTGACTATCCCTTGGCAGATAAATTCGCAAATATTTTATACTATCAACAGTTATTTTGAATGGAATTTCTTTTTGTATCTCTTGCTGCTGAACTTTATTGGTAATATATAAAAATGCTGATGATTTATGTGGATTTATTTTGTATCCTGCAACTTTGCTAAAGTTGTGAATTGTTTCTAGTAGTTTTTTAGTTGAGTCTTTAGGGTTCTCTACGTATATCATCATGTCATCTGCAAAGAGTGATAATTTGGTTTCCTCATTACCTACTCTAATTCCTTTAATCTCTTTTTCTTCTCTTACTGCCAAAGCTAACATTTCTAAGACAATATTAAATAATAATGGTGACAGTGGGCAGCCTTGTTTCACTCCTGATCTTATTGGGAATGGTTCTAGTTTGACTCCATTACATATGATGCTTGCTGAAGGTTTTAAGTAGATACTACTAATCATTTTAAGGAAAAGCCCATTTATTTCTATACTCTCCAGTGTTTTTTATAGGAATGGATGTTGGATTTTATCAAAGGCTTTTTCTGCATCTATTGAGATAATCATATGGTTTTTATTAATTTGGTTATTAATATAATTGATTATGCTAATAGTTTTCCTAATATTGAACCAGCCCTGCATTCCTGGTATAAATCCTACTTGGTCATGATGTATTATCCTGGGGATGACTTTGTGTAATCTTGTTGCTAAAATCTTATTTAAAATTTTTGCAACAATATTCATTAGGGAAATGGGTCTATAGTTTTCTTTCTCAGTTTTCTCCCTACCTGGTTTAGCTATCAGCGCCATAACTGTGTCATAGAAGGAATTTGGTAGTACACCTTCTTTCCCTATTTTTTCAAATAGTTTATATAGTATTGGGATTAATTGTTCTTTGAATGTTTAGTAAAATTCACATGTAAATCCATCTGGCCCTGGAGATTTTTTCTTAGGGAGTTGATTAATAACTTGTTCTATTTCTTTTTCCAAAAGAGGGCTATTTAAATAATTTATTTCCTCTTCTGTTAATCTGGGCAATCTATATTTTTATAGATATTCCTCCATTTCATTTACATTATCAAATTTTTTGGCATAAAGTTGGGCAAAGAAACTCCTAATTATTACGCTAATTTCCTCTTCATTGGAGGAAAGTTCTCCCTTATCATTTTTGAGACTAATAATTTGATTTTCCTCTTTCCTTTTTCTAATCAAATTAACTAAAGGCTTATCTATTTTGTTGGTTTTTTCATAAAACCAACTCTTACTTTTATTTATTAATTCAATAGTTTTCTTATTTTCAATTTTATTGATCTCCCCTTTAATTTTCAGAATTTCCAATTTGGTATTTAATTGAAGGTTTTTAATTTGGTCTTTTTCTAGCTTTTTTAATTGTAAGCCCAGTTCATTGATCTTCTCTTTCTCTGTTTTATGCAAGTAAGCATCTAGAAATATAAAATTACCCCTTATAACCGCTTTAGCCGTGTCCCACAAATTTTGGTATGTTGTTTCATTGTTGTCATTCTCCTGGATGAAATTTTCGATTGTGTCTATAATTTGCTCTTTCACCCATTCATTCTTCAGGATTAGATTATTTAATTTCCAAATAACTTGTGGTCTATTTTCTCCTGGCCTTATATTACATGTGAGTTTTATTGCATCATGATCTGAGAAGGATGCATTTACTATTTCTGCTTTTCTGCATTTGATTTTGAGGTTTTTATGCCCTAACACATGATCAATTTTTGTATAAGTTCCATGAACCCCTGAGAAAAAAATATACTCCCTTCTATCACCATTCAATTTCCTCCAGAGATCTGTCATACCTAACTTTTCTAGCCTTTTGTTTACCTCCCTAACTTTTTTCTTATTTATTTTGTGATTTGATTTATCTAATTCCGAGAGAGCAAGGTTGAGATCCCCCACTAGTATAGTATTACTGTCTATTTCTCCTTGCATCTCTGTTAGTTTCTCCTCTAGGAATCTGGATGCTATACCACTTGGGGCATATATGTTAAGTATTGATACTGCTTCATTGTCTATGGAACCCTTTAGTAAAATATAGTTTCCTTCCTTATCTCTTTTAATTAGATCTATTTTTGTTTTTACTTGATCTGAGATAAGGATTGCTACCCATGCCTTTCTTTGTTCAGCTGAAGCATAGAAGATTCTGCTCCAGCCCTTTACCTTCACTCTGTATGTATCTCTATGTTTTAGATATGTTTCTTGTAAGCAATGTATTGTAGGATTCTGGCTTTTAATCCAGTATGCTACCTGCTTCCATTTTATGGGAGAGTTCATCCCATTCACATTCACAGTTAAAATAACTAGATCTGTATTCCCTGCCATCTTATTTACCCAGAGTTATGATTTTCTCTTCCCTTTCCCCTCTCTCCCTTCCCCCTCCTCAGTACTTTATTTTTGATGACTACCTCCCATCAACAGTTCTCCCCTCTTTAGAACTCCTCCCTCCCCTTTATACCTTCCCCCTAATCCTTCTATTAGTCTATCCCTTTCCTTTCCTCCTTTCCCTCCCACCTTCCCACAAGGAGGATCAGGCCTTTCTTTGAAGCCAAATGTGTCTGATATACTCTCTTAGAGTCCAATCTAATGAGAGTAAGGTTTACACAATACTCAACGCCCTCCCTTCTTTCCCTCAATTATATTAGACCTTCTATGTCTCTTTATGAGATTTTGCCTTATTTTACCTCCTTTATTTTTACTTTATTTTGCCTCCTTTCCCCCCTCCCCCTTTTTCCTTTTTCAGTATGGTATCCCTTCCACCTCTAATTTCTTTTCCACTATTATCAAAGAAAAATCAAATTATACTTCCATTCTTTAAGGATACCTATAGTAGAAATATAGTTCTCAAGAGTTTTCCTTTTTACCTTTTTTATGCCTCTCTTGAGTTCTCTATTTGGAGGTCAAATTTTTTGTTCAGATCTGGTCTTTTCATTAGAAATAGGTGAAATTCTCCTGTATCATTGAATGACCATCTTCTTCCCTGGAAGATGATGCTCATTCTAGCTGGATAACTTATTCTTGGCTGTAATCCAAGTTCTTTTGCCTTTTGGAATATCTGATTCCAGGCCTTTCGATCCTTTAAAGTGGAAGCTGAGAGATCCTGTGTAATTCTAATTACAGTTCCTCGGTATTTGAACTGTTTCTTTCTAGCTGCTTGCAATATCTTTTCCTTGGTGCGATAGTTCTGAAATTTGGCCACGATATTCCTTGGGGTTTTAATTTTGGGGTCTCTTTCTGGAGGTGATCGGTGAATTCTTTCAATGCCAATTTTGCCTTCTGATTCTAAAACATCAGGGCAATTCTCTTTCATGATTTCCTGGAAGATAGCATCCAGGTTCTTTTTTTCATCGTGGCTTTCAGGGAGTCCGATAATCCTTAGATTGTCTCTCCTGGATCTGTTTTCCAAGTCAGTTGTTTTTCCTAGGAGATATTTCATATTTTCTTCTATTTTTTCATTTTTTTGTTTTTGTTTGACTGATTCTTGAAGTCTTATTGAGTCATTTACTTCTATTTGTTCAATTTTAATTTTTAAAGTATTATTTCTTTCAGTTATCTTTTTTAGCTCCTTTTGTATCTGGCCAGTTGAATTTCTTGATTCAATGCATTCTTTTTCCATTTTGCCAGTTTTATTTTTCAGTGAATTGTTGTCCTTTTCCAATTCACCAATTTTGTTTTTCAGTTCACTATTTTTATTTTCCAGTGAATTGGTGATTTTTTCCAATTCACCAATTTTGTTTTTCTGTGAACTGTTTTCTTTTTCCAATTCACCAGTCCTATTTTCCAGTTTTTGATATTTCTGTTGCACTGATCTCAATTTATTTCCCCATTCTTCTTCTAGCTCTCTTTTGAGATTCTTAATGCAATCTTCCAGGTAAGCCTTCTGAAAGGGAGACCAACTTAAGTCTGCCTTTTTGGCTTCATCTGGGATTGTTTTCATAATGTCAGGATCTGGGGACTGTTCTATTTTTTCTCCGTAAAAGCTTTCTATGGTGAGAGCTCTCTTCTGCTTCTTGCTCATGATTTAAAGTTGGGATGTTGGTCACCAGCAGAAAATACTGCAACAATTTGTATTTGCCCTGGGACAGTTTGCCGAATTGACTTCCGGTCTGAGGTTGGTCAGGCTAGATTCGCACTAGGACCACGTTTTCAACTGCTCTCGATCCACCCTTTACCAAAGGCAGATCTGCCAAAGCACCTGCCCGCAAGCAGAGCAAAGTGGCCCAGGCGTCTCCCAGGGGCTTCCTGGGTGCCTAAAATCCGCCCCTCTATCACAGCCCTGACTTCCGCCCCGGCTGGAGTCTGATGGTGACCAGCGGCCGATTTCCCCTGAGGCTAACCTTCTCCGGAGTTCTTTCAAGGTAGATTTTTGATAGAAGTGTGTTGTAGTCCAAATGTTTGGTGGAGCCCTCACTACAAAACCAGTTCGAAGGCTCACTTTGTCTGGGTCTGAGGGAAGGTCTCAGGAGTTCACAGAGAACGCCGTCTGCAGTTCGCCATCTTGCCCCCCTAAAATATCTTTTTTTAGTTTTATTGTTAGCTTTATTTTTTATGGAGTAGTCATTTTATAAAGTACCTACCATCCCCAAAGAACCACAACAGGAAAGTAGTTAAGCAAAACTAATGGACACAATGACCAATTTTTTTTTAGATTATCCAACATTCCACATGCTGTCTCCCATTTCTCTACTAAGATGGAAATCTTCCTCACCATCTGATCTGTAGGAACAAGAGTTTCAAACCATTTAATATGAGTTCATTTACCTTCTAATGTGGCTTTCATTTACATTATCCTAAGTGTAACCCATATTATTTATTTGCTTTCTCTTCATTTCATACGAGTCTTCTCATATGCTTCTGAATTTGCCAGATTCACTGATACTTAGAACACATTTTCTCCTAAGACATTCATATACAAAAGTTTTTTCAGCCAATCCAAGATGATGTGAGATCACTTTGTTTCTCATTTCTCATTAGCATACAAGTGCTTCTATTAATATTATTTATAAATTAGACCCTTCTTTCTGCCTTTTACCTCTTTTAACTTTCTTTCTATCCAGTACCTCAATCCATTGTATTTTCACACATATTTAATTATTAGGAAGTATTTCCTTGTATTGAGCTGAAGTCTGACTATCTATAACTTCTATTCATTTGTACTAATTCTGCCTTCTAGATCCAAGTATAGCAAACTCAATTTTCTTCCATATATTTGCTCTTCAGATATTTAAATATAGGAACTATATCCCCTTTGCTAATCTTCCATTTTCTGGTCTAAAAATCCCAAATTCCTTCAGCAACTCATTATAGTGTATCATCACCACCAGCACATCCTCCCCATTCCTTTCCTCAGTCATCCTCATCATCTTCATCCTTCTGATCTTTATCTTCATCAATAGCAGTGTTACACTGGTCCAGATCTATGACTTAATCAGTGTAGGGAGCTGCTGATGAAAAACCTCCTTTCCAATAATAGCTTGGTAACTTAAGAGTGCTGCAGAGTTGTCCATAATACTGAGATGTTAAATTACTTATGTTGGTCACACAACCAGTATATTTTAGAGATGAGATCTGAATCTAGATCTTAACTCTAGGACCATACCTCTAATAGTTCACATTTTTGTGTTGCTTTGCAGTTTTTGAAGTGGTTTTTTCATGATAGAACAATGTGTTTTGTGCCCATTTATTTATTTATTTATTTTTTCTTGGAAATGAGACCTTTATTAGAGAAGTTTGCTGTAATGATTTTTTTCTCCCGGTTCACATAGTTCAGTCTTTTTTTTTTTTATTAGTGCCTTTAACTTGGCTAGATATTGTTTTTTTAATTTTATTTTATTTGCAAAACATATGTATGGGTAATTTTTCAACATTAACCCTTACATAGCTTTCTGTTACAGATTTTTCCCCCCAACTCCCCACCCCTCTCCTAGATGGCAGGATATCCACTACATGTTAATTATGTTAAAATACTTGTATGCCCATTTATAAGGTGAAAAAATGAGGCCCAAAGAAAAGATAATTTATCCAGAATCACACTAATTTGTGTATAGCAAGACCAGGTGTGGAACAAGGGTTCTTGACACCCAGCCCTGAGTTATTTATAAGCCATTTTATTTTTCTAGCTACCTTTTTCTGTACCCATTGGAGTTTGCTAATGTTTCTCCAAAAATGTGATGTCCAAAACTGAATAAAATACTCTGTTAGAATTGCTAGGACAGAGGGCAGTGAGACTCTGATGGGGACTGTGAAATCCCTTCCAGAAAAAGGGAACAATCTTTCTAGGTCTAGGGATTAACTTGATTAGGATGGAGCACAGTTTGCTATACTCTCTCTCTCTCCCTCTCTCTCTCTCTCTCTCTCTCTCTCTCTCTCTCTCTCTCTCTCTC
>JAJPUD010000601.1:483283-514052 GCA_023553655.1 Myrmecobius fasciatus | reverse complement strand
TCTCTCTCTCTCTCTCTCTCTCTCTCTCTCTCTCTCTCTCTCTCTCTACTTTGTAGAACAGAGCTAACTTATCCTTACAATCCCTAAGAGACTGACTCAACTAGGGTGGAATTAGCATCAAACTGGGGAGGGCCACAATTTCCAAAACACAGGAAGCTTTCCCCACATATACCCCCCTCCAGCAGATTCTCAGCCACCAACAGATGGCCTGAGACAAGACCAGAACAAACATGACCTACACATGCTTGTCTGGTGTATATTTGAAAGACTTTTGTGTAGGGCAAAGTTACTAATAAATATAACTCTAATATACACATACATGCATGCACATGCACACACACACACACACACACACTACAATCCAAAATAAATAATAGACCTTTATGCAGGGTTTCTATAGCAACCCACTGCATATCAGCTTTGGGAACTTTTACATGCTTTCTTTTCTCGTTCTTCTGAGTGCCTCAGGGAGCCAGACCTAATGTGGAGTTTCTTTGTCTAAAACCTCATATTTTGGGGGCAGCTTTTTATTTGATGGAGGTCTTCTCTAATTTTCTGTCCTCCTTTCTTAGATAGATCTTAGTCTCACAGTCCCTATAACCTGGATTTAATATAATAGTTTGAGTCCTAAGTTACTTGAGTAGAGTAACTACTTTGGTCAGAAATATGGGAGGATGTCATTTCATTGCAAGATCAGATAATTAATGAGATCTAAAACCTAATGGGTCATGGAAGGAAACAGGCTGACAGAAATTTAAGAAGAAGAAAGAATTGGAGTCATAGGTTTGTGATTTGAGTCCTTTGGTCTCCATGTGTTACCCTAAGACTAAATGGTCTTTTTGAGATTTTTACCCTGTCCACTTCTATGATGTGATGAGACACTGACATCCCTAAGTCTAATTTTGCTTGGCAACAAATATGGACAATATGATAAAGTTAATCAACAAGCATCTATTACATGATTATTATGTGTCAGAAACAGTGCTAAGTACTGTGTAAATTAAATTAAAAGAAAATTAAAGGCAGTTCTTGTTCTCAAGGAACTTCAGCACTAGAATCTTATCCTTTCTATAAATGACATTGTCATTTCCTCCTCCTTCCACTTTTTTTTTGACAGCCCCTTTAGTGGATGTCAGCTCTGGGGCATAGAAAGCAAATTATAGATGCAGGATGAGCAGCTTAGACAGCTGAGTCAAGGCTTGAAGAAGTAGACAGGTCTGGTTAACATAGGCAGTAGGTTCAAAAGCTTGGAAGACAGATTGGGTGGCAGGGACTAGAATCCCCTAAAGGTGTCATTGAGCCAAAGGAATTTGGGCCTGATCTCTGAAGTAACAAAAAAAGAGCTTGACATTTAGCCAATCCTTGGCTTCATCCTGGGCACTTTTACATACTTTGATTTAGGGAAGTGATAATAGCAATAGCTGACATTTATTTAGAATTTTAAAGCTGGTAAAGTGCTCCAAGTGCATTATATCCTTTGATTCTCAAAAACAACCCCATCCTCAAGGTTGGCTAGTTCTGGGACTGTAACTAGGGGTAAATAGAAATTCCTGCCTAAAATGGAAACCCAAGGACTCATAAAACAAGGCAGAGAGAGCATGCTGTAATTTTAAACAATATTGACCTCAGAGTCAAGGGATTTGGTTTGGAATTTTGCAGTAACCTGGTCCTGGATAAGGCATTACATACTTCTAAGCTTCAGGTTAAAAAATGAAGGCATTGGACTAATGAATGACACAAGAATGAAAGATTCTGGGGGTTTTTTGTTTGTTTTTGTTTTTGTTGTTGTTTTTTGCTTGGTTCTAGAAGGTAGAACTGGTAACAATGGCTAGAGGGAGAATATTTAGATTCTGTATAAAGAAAAATTTCCTCCAAGTCAGAGTTAATTCAAACTGGATTGAACTTCCTTGAGAGGAAAGAAGTTTTCCCCAATTTAGAATTTTCAGGTGAAATCTGAATGTTTTATAAAAGATGTCAAAGAAGACAATTGAATTTGACTAGATGGCTTCTGAGGTCTTATAACTCTCAGATTCTGTGGCTAGCTTCTAGTTTTAAATCTTATCATTAAGTTCCGGCCACAAAATCTCCAGTTTCTTCAGCCAGTCTATAGACAAGTATGACGATAACAATAATTATTGATCTAGATCTGTGATTTTATCATTTTATCAGGTCCCTGATGAGGAACTTTTCCTATTAATGCAAATTAGCAACTGTTTTGGAGAGTCATCTAAAGTATCAAGATATTAAATGACTTGTTCAGATCGTACAATTCATAAGTGCTAAGGGTTCAACTCAGATGTGTTAGAAGTGTGACTTGCACCTATTTTGTCTTTACTTGGAGATCAGTACTCTCATAGCTCACATTTCGTTATTCCTTTACAATTTATAAAGTGAATTTCTCATTCCATACTTGAGACAGGTAGCATTTTTAATTCCTATTTACATCATGAGGAAAGAGAAGCCCCAAAATGAAATCATGTGGTCTTGTGCATACCAAACCAGGATTGGATCCCAGGGTTCTTGACATTCCCTGTGGTCATTGTACTAATAACATGGTTATAACTCATTCATTCATTTACTCATTCACTTATTCATAAATCATCCATATGTCAGCATGCCTAATAACTAAACTCCTAATGATAGGGTTTACAAAAAAGTGTCAGTATTCCTGAAAGCTCTCTTCAGAGGTGATTATGGCCAAGATTTAAACGACAAGATGAGTTCAGATAAAAATTGTGTCCACTCCTAAATGTTTCATTTTTCAACTCAGCTTGAAAGGACAAAGAGTAATTATGCCTTGGGATGTGACTTCTCCAGGCTGACACCTTGATGTTCCCCACACTCAGCCTGCCACAGCAACACTGATGCTGCTTTTGCCTACTTACAAGTCACAACAAGATTGTTCTGGCAAGTATCACTGAGATTTTAGCTTGCCCCCTCAAGGAGGAAAATATAACAAAATAAAATCAAGCACTGTTTCTCATTTTGATTCCTTTTCCATCCCAAGCAGCCTCCTTGACAATAAATAATTTTAGAATTGGAAATTAGCTGTTGATTTGGTGATGAGGCATGAGCCAGCAGAGCTGAGAGCTTTGCCCTTCCTTCCCCAGTCAGGAGCGTGGCAGGTCTGCCTTAACAGCCAGGTCCCACTGGGGCATCACTCCTTTTTGCCACTGAGTTAAGTAGATCTGATGTCGGAAAGAGATCCCTGGGGGGACAGGTCCCTCTTACTGCCATTTTGTTAGTCAATTTTTCTGTCCCTGTTGAGATTTAAACAAGAGCTTTATAGCTGTGTCTGATTTTTTTTTGTCTTTTCTACTTACTGTTACTGGGTTTATAAAGTTTGTGACATGAAGGACAAGGCCTAGAAAAGCAAGATCTCCCTTGCCCTCCTCTCTTAGAACAACTGGCCCAATAAGAAAAGGGCTTTGATGAAGAGGAGTTAGCATCCTCCATTATACTCGTGGAAAATCAGCACAGCTTATGGATAACTATGGTGAAAGTAAAGAAGGCCATGCTTTTGGAAGGAAAGGGGATGCTTAACATGGAGAAGAGAAGATTTAGGGAGAAACTTCATGGAGCTCTCCAAGTACTTAAAAAGCTATCAAGTACTTAAAAAGATGGTAATTATTAGGTAATAATAATGATAGCTGACACTTAACTAGCACTTGCAAAGTATGATATGTATTATTTCAGTTGATTAGATATACTTCGTTTAGCTCTAGAGGGTTGAAATAAGAACAAGAAAAGGGACCTATATAAGGAGCAAATTTCCAACTATATTTCCAACTGTGAATTGGTTTTCTGCCACTGTTCTGATTACAACCTAGTTCACTGACCACAGGAGCATGGTTATTAAGCCATTGAAAATGACCTTATCTGTTTCCCATTAACCACTAGGTTCTCCAGTACTCATGAGAAAGTCCCAAACCTAACCTATTTTCTTTCTCCTCTTAACCACTTGATCAATTTTCTCTCATGCCCTGCCATTTCCAGGTATTATCACATCCTCACTGTGGACATAACCCAATGATACAGGGGACAAAAGTTCCCAACAATTAGGTGCCAATTATTTGATTCTGTGATTTAGAGATATCCAAAGATTTGATGAGCTTCGTCATCACTGGATACCTTCAAATAGAGATCAGGTGATTGTAAAAGAGAATCTTGTAAAGGTGTGTGTTGGATTAGATGGTCTGAGGTCCTTCCCACTCTTGCACTCAAAAGAATTTCACATCTTCCTGGGAGACATGACTTTGCCTTTAAACACAGACAAATGTCATAAATCAAGTTGGCAAAATTGATGGACTTGCAAGCTGAAACAGAACAGGTGAGGACCTAGACAGGTGAAGGTAATTACAATTCACTAGTATTGTTAATGGGTTATGACCACGGTGAGGATGTGATAATATCTGGCAACAGCAGGGCATAAGTAGACAATTGATCAGGTGGTTAAGAAGAGAAATAAGATAGGTTAGATTTGGGACTTTCTCATGAGGCCTGGAGAACCTACTGGTTAATGGGAAACAGATAAGGTCATTATCAATGGCCTAATATCCATGGTCCTGTGGTCAGTGAGCTAGGTTGTAATCAGAACACTGGCAAAGAATCATATCCCAGTTGGAAATAAGAGCTGAGAGGTCTTGGAGGAAAGTAAGTTGCCCAATAGGAAAATATGATGCTGATAGCTTTCTAATCTTCCAGATCCATACTTCTCAACTCTATCAGTATCCAGATCTTAAAGAGACCCTTCCCCTTTAGGCATTAGGTTTTCACTGGTATTTTTATCTTTAATTCTCTGACTTCTGACATCTTTTGAGATAGAATGTAGGGACTGACAACAGATAGAAGGTTTCTACGACTCGGTATCATTAATCACCAACCATATTCTTGGGGGTCCCCTTTCCTTGTTTGTCTACAGGAAAGAAATTGGGGTGTAACATACTGAGAGGGAGACAAAAGTCTTCCTTGCTGCAGGAAAATGGAGTATCAGGTACAGAATATCTAAACATTCAAAGCCTTACCTTAGTCTTTAGGCCCTAGATCAAGAATTCTTAATCTGATATCTATGAACTTATTTTTAAAATATTTTGATTACTATTTAAATAAAATTGATTTTCTTTATGATTCTATATATTATATGTTATGTATTTAATAACTTTTTTGGAAAAGTATCTATGGAGGACTTAACTAAACTTCCAAAAGGGTCTATGACTGACAAATAAGTTAAGAACCTACCCTGACCTAAAGAATACTTTCCAGGAATCCAAAAGGAGTGCTATGAATTGCCTATAGTCCTTGTGCTTCTTTTTTACATACTTGCATTATTATAACTTGTATTGTAATCAGTCAGCTGCATAAGGGCAGAGACCACAAGCAAATTAAACTCTAGATCTCTCAGCACCTAGAGTAATAAAAGACAGGGGAAAAACGGAGAGGAAAGAAAAAGAATGAAAGAGAGAGGCAAACAGACAGCTATAGGTAAACAAAGAGAAAGGAAGGAAGGAAAAGAGGAGGGAGGGTAAAAAGGGAAGAGAGAGGCAGATAGACAGAGAGACAGAGAGGGGGAGGGAGGGAAGGAGAGAAAGAGGGAAGGAAGGAAAGAAAGGGAGAGAGAGACAGTAGAGAGAGAGAGAAAGTAACAGAGAGAAAGAGAGAGAGAGAGAGACAGACAGACAGACAGACAGACAGACACACACACACACACACACACAGTATGCTCACAAGTCCTGTCACAGAAGAAACAAATTTGTGGAGAGCTCTCTTGGTACTGAAACTGCCACATGCAGCAGTGATATCCCCAGGCAGGTAACAAACCACAACTGTATCAGGGATAGATACAAGACATTTTCTGCAGACAAGGACATATTTAAAGGTCATGATAATAGCACAAAAAAAGAGCCTGCACGTTTTGAAGTCAGCCTAGGTGGATGATCATATTTATTGGAAAATGACTAAACATAGGGCTGTGGTTGAATTGGGACAGGGATGATTTGGTGTGTGACAAGAGGTTGTTTGTCTGATTAAATGTTACTTGTCCTGGTCAAGTGTTAGTAACAAAGCATACAAGGCAAGTCTGGTAACCCAGGGACAGCCAAATTGATGCACTGGTAGATTTTCAGCTGAGTGAGACTTTAAAGGACATTTAGTTCTTCATTTTATAGACAAGACTACTGAGGCCCATAGAGAATAAATAAGTTGGCCAAAGTCATGTGGTTGTAAGTAGCAGAGTTTTTTCCGCCATCATTTAGCCCAGGGCATGGCACACAGCAAGCATTTAATGCTTGTTGATTGACTAGTTGACTTCACCAGGAAATCAGGGAAGTTAATTCAGGGTATTTTTAAGTTCAAGGAATGTTCTAGAAGAAGATTATCCAGATGCAAGAGATCTTTTATCCTTTCCAGCTCAGAACTATTTAATTGTTCCTGTCTCCTAGGAATTAAGGTACTTTTGAACATTTAAGTGTCTCCAGGAGATAATGAACTTTCTTGCTACTTAGAAACCTGTCTTGGGGAGAGACCTGGCCTTCACAAAGAAATAGATTGTAGAAAAGCTTGGAGCAGCCTTTTTCTTTTTCTGACCCTCCTTAGCATGTGTCCCCCATATCCACTGATTTTTCCTATTGTCTCTTGGTTCAGCAGGCATTGTCATTAGCAGCAGCAGCAGCATTGTTAGAGCTATGGGCAGCAGTAGCCTTTACCATCCACCACTTAACTCTTTGGTTCCTAGCAGTCTCTTTCAATTTTACTACTCTCACTTGTCCCATATCTTAGACCAAATTTCCTCTTTAAGACTTTGTATTGAGCTGTTTCTGCTCATTGCTTTTTCTTTCATATTTCTACTTATGCTTTCTTTTTTTTTCTCTGCACCTTGCCTTTATGTCAAATAAAAATTGAGTACTTATTAAATGTTTTCTATGTATGAGCCACTGTACTGGACTCTAGAGTTACAAAGTTTAAATAACCCCTGCTTTTCAAAGAGCTTACATTCTAGGGGGATACTATGTATAAAAAAGGAAAAATGTTTTCAACTGGGAAGTCACAGATCACAGGGTTGTAGATACTTTCATTCTTTTCAGTGGCAATAGTAGTACTAATTTTTTAATTGTAGTAAGTTTATTTATTTTAATAAACATTGCTTTATGAATCATGTTGGGAGAAAAAAAATCAGAGCAAAAGGGAAAAACCATGGGAGAGATAAAAGAACAAAAAAAGAAGTGAACATAGTGTGTGTTGATTTACACTCAGTAAATCTTTTTTCTGGATGCAGATGGCATTTTTTGTCCAAAGTCTATTGGGATTGCTTTGGGTCACTGAAGTGCTGCGAAGAACCAAGGCTTTCATGGTTGATCATTGAACATTCTTACTGTTATTGTATACAACGTATTTTTGGTTTTGCTTGTTTCACTCAACATCAGTTCTTGTAAATCTTTCCAGGTCTTTCTATAATCAGCTTGTTCATTGTTTTCATAGAATATTAATATTCCATTATCTTCATTTACCATAGCTTGCTCGGCCATTCACCAACTGATAGGCATCTATTTCTTTTCCAATTCTTTGAGTAGCACTAATTTTTATTACTATTCTGATATCAAAGACAAGAGATAGCAAGTTGGAGTGATGGAGCTGGATGTATATCTTCCATGACATGATACTGATGCTATGTTGAGACAAGTTTTCTGGTAGATGGCTAGAGTGAATGATTCCTTCTCAACTAACTTAAATGAAGATCACAGTTACTTTAAGTAGTCACAAGTGGGGTTCCAGACAGATTTTTTCTCCTCCAGCCCTGGGAGTTTGTTGAGAGAATAAAGTTACTGGGATTGAATGGGATGACCCATTGAAGATTTAATGTTTGAATCTTTGAGCTGACACAGTGACATTGGAACTAATTTGTAAACAAGTCATTTATCTGAACTGAATTGGTTTCCTCATATATAAAAGAGGGATAGTAATATGGGGTAGGCTAGCTGGCACAGTAGATTGGAGTCAGGAAAACTCATTTTCCTAAGTTTAAATCCTGCCTCAGAAGCTAGCGGTGTGACCCTGAGCAAGTCATTTAATCCTGTTTGCCTTAATTTTCTCTTATTTAAAATGAGCTGGAGAAGGAAATGGGAAACTGCTTCAGTGTCTTTGCCAAGAAAATCTCAAATGGGGACTTGAAGAATTGTATACAACTGAAAATGACCAAACAATACCTACTTAACTCAGAATTGTTGTGAGGATGAAGATAATATATGTATTTTCTAAACCTCAAAGCATATATATCTTTCAAATGATTATCAATACATGTGTGTGTGTGTGTGTGTGTGTGTGTGTGTGTGTAAAAAATAACACATCTAGGTCCATCTCCAGTCATCTTGATCTATATCTGGCCACTGGACCCAGATGGTTCTGGAGGGGAAAGTGAGGCAAGTGACTTTGCACAGCCCTCTCCTGCTTAAATCCAATTTATTTGCATGTCACAGCATCACCTCCCTGATGTCACGGTCCTCTTTGAGAACAAAGGACAAATAACAGCAGCATTTAATAACAATAATGAGAAGAAGCCATTATTAGTTAATCAATCAATAGCCAGAAAATGCAGACCCTTTGCCTGAATCTTCCTCATGGTATGGAGATAACAGATTTTGGAACACTTTTCTAATGGAGCAAAGACTCTGGCTGTTTCTACAAAATGAAAAGGCTTACATCTCTGGACCTCAGTTTTCTCATCTGTAAAATGAGGGCTTAGACTCCCAATGACTTCCAAGATCCCTTTTACCTCCCAATTCCATTATCCTATAAATAATAATAGCCAACATTTATATTGCCTCTTTAGGCTTTCAAAGAATATTTCAAAATATTATCTTAGCTGATCCTAGAGTCATTTGAATATGACTATAGCCCCATGAATCAAAGAATGCTGCCAACTGAGAAAAAAGTGCACCACAAAGCTAGCTGCCATCAAACACATTTTTTTTCTGTCCCCAGCACTTCACAAAAAGTATCTACCAAGGTGTGAAAGGCATGTAATCTGCATAAGTGGAGGAAGAGCCCACACTAGTGAAACCATGGGTATAGGTATCAGTCTTACAAACATACTGTCAGAATGAGTAAATGCCCATCAATTTTGGAATGGTTGAATAAACTATAGTATATGAAAATAATGGAATATTATTATTCTGTAAAAAAAAAAGATGAACAGCCTGATTTTAGAAATACCTGGAAAGATGTAAATCTTTCCCAGAGTAAAACAAGCAGAACCAGGAAAACATTGTACACAGTAACAGCAAGATTGTGTGATGATCAGCTATGACATTCTTGGTTCTTCTCAGTGGTTCAATGATCCAAGGCAATCTCAATAAACTTTAAATGGAAAACACTATCTGTATCACAGATGGATATGGAGATTATGGAGACTGACATCCTGTATTCACTTTTTTTTTCCTTTTTCTTCTCTCATGGTTTTCCTTTTTGTTCTTATTTTTCTCTTCCAGTATTATTCATAAAGAGACATGTAAAAAAACGAATGTACATGTGTAACCAAAAATGTTTTTACATGTAAATGGGGAAAATAAAAATTAAAAAAAAACCACACTGTTAGAAGGAATTGTTTTTTGTGTTACTTCACGTAACATGAGGAGACTTGGGTGAAACCAGAGTGTAAAGCTCCATAAAGGCAGGAGTATTTCATTTTTGTTTTTGTATTCCTAGAATCTAGAGCAGATCCTGACATATTTTTCAATAGTCAACAAACATTTATTGAATGTCCACTATTTGTGGACATACATAGTAGAGTGCTTTATAATCCTTTTGGAGATAAGTAAATGCTTGTGACATAAATGAATGAATGATTGGTTTCTTTTGGGAATTGTTGCAACAGTTTAATTGGATGCAGGAAATGTCAGTCTGATCTCACCTTATAAAGTGGGTGGGCCTAGGTTCCACCTTGGAATAGCACTGACTTTTAAACTGACATCAAATTGAAGTTAGTTTCTTGCATGGTAATAGCTACCACATGGTAGGCTGGCAGAACAAGCTATTTGGAAGTGGAATTATTTAGCTCAGAAAGCTGTTGGCATCTATGATGAGATAAGGATACCTTTGACATGTATCCTTTCTTTCCGTAACTAAAAAAACTTTCTAGTATCTCTAAATTCTTCAATTTTACTTCTTTTTTCTTAATCATAATTAAATTCTTTTGGAAAAAAAGATGACAAACTCTGAAAAGGAGAAAGGAACCCAGTAGTATTGAAACTAGCTCAAACTGACTCACAAGTTAAAATTTCAGTGTGAGCATTTATACTTGAGAAATTTATAAATGATACAAATAAGGGATTTATTTCTTGATTTGTTGTCTTGACTTTAAAAAGGAATTATTGTTGTTGTTATTTCAGTTAAGTCTAACTCTTTGTGATCCCATTGAGGGTTTTCTTGGCAAAGATACTGGAACAGTTTACCATTTCTTTCTCCAGCTCATTTTACAGATGAGAAAACAGGCAAACAGGGTTAAGTGACTTGCCTAGGGTCATATAGTAGAAAGTGTCTGAGGCAAGATTTGAACTCAGGAAGATGCATTTTCCTGACTCCCAGCCTGCCACTCTATCTAATATACTATATACTATACTGATCAAATCATGTTGACTTCTATTATCCAAGGTCTTCATCAGTAAAATGAGGGGATTGGCCCAGGTAATTTCTTAATTCCTATTCCTTCCGGTGACTTTGAGATGACATGGAAGAAAGGCATGGTGGATGAGAACAATAGTATAAGTCAAGTGGCTGGGTGGGAGAACATTAGACATGTATAAAGAGCAGTGAATAGACTAGTTGGAGTTAATAGGTTTCCTCTGATGACATCACATCCCTTGCAAGTCCTGTTTCATAGAGACCTCCCTTTCTCCAATTGTCATTCTTTCCCCATTCCCCACTTAATAAGAAAAGGGGAGATTGGGTCAGTTTATTTCTTACATCTACTGACACAGTAATAAAATCTTAAAATTTTAGATATGGCAATGACCTTCTATTATGAATTCTTATTACACATGAGGAAATTGAGGTCTGCAGAGGTGGAGAGCCCAAGTTTACACAGATAATTAATAGCAGAGCCAGGACAAGGAGCTCCATTTCCTGACTTCCTTCTTCAGCCTGCTTCCACCTCCAACCCTTCATTGTCTTCCTGCTACCATCAAAAACTTGTCTTTGGAAATGTGTGTTATCTGCTTATATCATCCACACTTTCCCATCCTCCTCACTGCTGTCTGCCACCCTCCATGACCCATTTCCACTTTCCTTAATGACTTCAATACCTGGCTTATGTTTTTCTTTTATAGATGTAGATTTTAGCACACACTCAATGACTCATCTGACATGCCAAACTTTGACTTCCTCAGCTTCAGGAAGCTTCATCCATCAACCACCCAGGCTTCTTTTCTTTGTCCATGACCTCCTTCTCTCTTTTTTCTTCCCCTTCCTTTCTAAAATTTAACTTGCTTTTTATTCTTGCACCAACCAGGAATGACATTCCTTGACTCCTCCACATTGTTCCAGTTTGTTATATCGTTTGTGTTTCCTTTGACTCCATACCTATCCTGGATCCTTAGGTCAGCTATTTCAATGCTGCTTGCCCAAAATTTAGAATCCCTTTTCCTCCTTCCCTTCTTGAATGTCTATTTTGCAAAGTTCCAACCCTATTTGCTATTTTCATTCCTATTTTTATTGCTGAAAAAAGTCACAAAATACTAAGTGGAAACACTGTTGATTGATTCAATCAGTAAGTATTAAGTCAAGGCGCACTAGGCTGAGCTCAAGAAGAAACAGATACAAAATATAAGCCAGCCCCTACCCTCAAGGAACTTTCATTCTAAGAGAGAAGAGCAATACATATGGGAAAGTGTAGCCAGGAAGGAGAATTTTGGTCTGATAAATAATAGGTTTGGTGAGTAGAAGGATAGAAACATAACTATTATGTCCTTCCTGGGAATATTAGTGTTGATTTGATTACTATTTTTAGAGCAAGAGATGGAAAGTGTTGGGTGGAGATGGAGAGGACTCCCCCAGTACTGTGGTGGGACAGTAACAGTGCAATATGATGGGTCTGGGAATTAAAACCGACAATTAAAAGCACAAGGCTTTTATGAAAACTAGAGTGGAGCAGGGCAAATAGTTAGGTTAAGAATTCAGGGTGGAGAATAAAACATGAAGAGGACATGGAATTTACATAGATAAGTAAATAATAGATAATTTGAGAAAACAGAGTAATACTAATAACTGGAAAGATCAGGTAAAATGTCCCATAAAAGGTAGCATCTTGGTTAAGTATTGAAGAGAAAGGAAGCACTTACTAAAAAGTAGTTACTTACAAATACTTGTGAAGTATTTCAAAAACAGTAATCAGATTCATGGAATTTTGTTTTCTCCCTCCAAGACAAATATCCTCAGTTCTTTAACCAACCTTTGTATGCCATCATCTCCAGTCTTCTTGCAATCCTGTTTTTCTTTCCCTCCTCTGAATGAGCTAGAGATAAGGGTTATGGGAAGAAATAGGTAAGAAAGAAACAAACAAACAAAAAAGAAAGAAAGAAAGAATACTAGGAAGGAAGAAAGGAAGAGGAAGGGGAGGAAGGAAGGAAGAAAGGAAGAAGAGAATGAAGAAAAGAAGGAAAATGGGAAGAAAAGAAGGAAGGAAGGAAGGAGAGAAGGAAGAAAGAAGGAAAGAAAAGAAGGAAGGAAGGAGAGAGGGAAGAAAGGAAGGAGGGAGGGAGGGAGAAAAGGAAGGAAGGAGAAAGGGAAGGAAGAAAAGAGGGGAAAAGGAAGGAAGGAAGAAAAGGAGGGAGCGAGGAGGATGAAAGAATGGAGAGAGAGGGGAAATGAAAGAGGGAAGCAAGAAGGAAGGAAGGAGGAATGAAAAAAGTAAGGAAGAAAGAGAAGGAAGGAAATAAGGAAGCATTTATTAAGCATTTACTATGTTTCAGCACTGTGCTAAGTGCTTTACAAATATATCATTTGGTCCTCACAACAATCCTGGAAAGTAAATGCTGATTTGGAACTATGCTCAAAAAGTTATCAAACTGTGCATACCATTTGACCCAGCAATGTTTCTACTGGGCCTATATCCCAAAGAAATCATAAAGGAAGGAAAGGGACCCACATGTGCAAAAATGTTTGTGGCAGCCCTTTTTGTAGTGGCAAGAAACTGGAAATTGAAAGAATGCCCATCAATTGGAGAATGGCTGAATAAATCATGGTATATGAATGTTATGGAATATTATTGTTTCTGTAAGAAAAGACCAAGAGGAGGATTTCAGAGAGGCCTGGAGAGATTTGCATGAACTGATGCTGAGTGAAATCAGCAGAACCAGGAGATCATTATACACAGCAACAAGACTATACCATGATCAATTGTGATGGACATGGTTCTCTTCAACAATGATGTGATTCAAACCAGTTCCTATTGTTCAGCGATGAAGATAGTCATATACACCCAGAGAGAGGCCTCTGGGAACTGAGTGTGAACCACAACACAGCATTTACGCTTTCTGTGAATATTTCCATGCATTTTGTTTTCCTTCTTAGGTTGTTTTTTCTTCTTCTCTTTCTAGATCTGATGTTTCTTGTGCAGCAAGATAACTGTATAGATATGTATACATGTATTTGTCATATAATTTATCCTATTTAGCATGTATTAGATTACCTTTCATCTAGGGGTGGGGGGTGGGGAGAAGGAGGAGAAAAGCTTGGGAAAAAAAGTTTTGCAAAGGTCAATGTAGAAAAATCACTCATATGTTTTGTAAATAAAAAGCTTTATTAAAAAAATAAAAATAAAAAAATAAAAAATAAAAATTAGAAAAAAAAAGAAGAAAGTAAATGCTGTCATTGTCCCCATTTCACAACTGAGGAAACCGAAGCAGACAGAAATTAAGTGACTTGACTAGGGTCTCATAGCTAGTGAGTTCTGAGGCTTCATTTGAATTTCAAATCTTTCTGCCTCCAGGAGCAGAGCTGGACACAGAGATTAGGGTGAAGCTAGTGAGGCAGGGTTAGACAGCAGAAGACCATCCTTAAAGCTCAGTTCTCCATCTGCTGTACTACCTACCTACAGGTATCTCTGACCTCTGGGAACTTGCTAACTTAGTAACAAGAGTCCTACAGAAAACATTGAACATCAATCAAAAAACATTTGTTAAACATCTTCTAAGTGCTAGGTTCTATACTGAGCATTAGAGATACAAAGACAAAAGCAGAACACCTGCCCTCAAGGAATTTCTATTCTAACTATTTGCCCTTTAAGACAATAAGTCATGAATGATAAAATTGTGGTATTTCAAACTATTAGAGCTTTGAGAATTCAGGAGAAAGAGAAATTATTTTATGCTGGGCTCAATGGGGAAAACTTTCTAAGGAGAAGGGACCTGGGCTAGTGTTTAAAGAGTAGATAGAGTTTAGGTAAGCAAAGTTGAGAGACGCAAGGGAGCTAGGTAATGAGGCATCATGAGTGGATAGATATTAGTTGGTGACATGGAGGAAAAAATTTGTTTGGTCCAGGAGTATCCTAGATCACTCTTTCAGAGGGAAAAGCCCTTCAATGTCATATCCACCCTTCATTCAGAGCCCTGGAACCTTCAGGACCTACAGATCCCCACTCTTATTGACAAGAGGTCAAGAAAATCTCTATATTGCAAATTAGGAAGTCAAGAAAAGGTCATGCTGAAGATCATCTTTCCCCCTCAGAGGCCAGAGCCTAGAATCTTTTTTGGAGAAAGCAAGGTAGTAGTTGGCTTTTGTCAGAAGGTGTCTGGCTCAACAGTGGCCCCCAGTGTCTAGACAGGTTTATTTCAGGTGCTGAATATCGTTATTCTGAAGTCTCTTCTGTAAGAACACAACTCACTGTGCCTCAGTGAGTACATATCCTAGTCTCCTTATCCCTTTCCCCTACCTGTCCCTTGTCATCCATCTTTCCAACCCCTCACAGTTTGGTCTCATTCATTCTTGGAGATGAGCACAGCTTGTATTTGCAATTGTAATACTGTAGTGCATCATACTTCAGAGCCCACTCCTAGAGGTGCCCCTTCTTTTGCTTTATCTTTCCTAAATTCAGTCTTTATTGTCCCTCCTATACACAACTTAGTCTGCCTCCACATCCATGCCTGGAGACATTTCCTTCTCCTGAAATGCTACTCTTTTTTCTCTTTGCCAAAACAAAACTGAAAACTCACCTCCTCTGGGTAGCCTTCCTGAGCAAACCTAATATTAAGTACAAGGAACCCTCTTCTTTATTTTAATCACTCCTTTACTTTATTTTCCCAATAGACTTCTACCATACGTCAATTGGTATTCTCCTTCTTAAGGGGAGACAATTTGCAGCACTTCATGGAATATCTCAAGAATTTCTTTGATGTTAAATTTGTTCCAATCAGAGGGACAGAATGATTCATGTTAAAAGGGGGTAGCTTAAAGAGGAAATGGAGAGCAAGTCTTTGTGGTTTCTGCATTAAGTAGGGAAAGAATATCAATGCTGCCAGAATTTTTGTCACCATTTCTCCAGTCCAGCTCACAGAAGGCAACAAGATTTATGAAGAAGCAGCCAGCAAGATCTCTTTTAAATTATTAGACCAACCAGGTTGTTGAGCTGAGCAGAAAGTCTTATGGGATTTTAGCCTAAAAGGCAGTTACCCTCAAATAAAGATTGAATGTCCACTACTAGGATATTCTCCTGTCTGTCAAGGATACAAACTCTAGCAAACTTCACTGTGTTAATGCTTTGAAAGACTATCTCTACCCATAGCCCTATGGGTCCCTTGGAAGCAGCTCAGAGCATTGGACCAATCTATGTCCTGTCACACTGACAAGATTGGTGATTACCTCAACACCAAGCTCTTCCCTTGAATTTTGTATCTAATCTCTTGTGATTAAAGTGTAGAATTCCACTGTTAAAGGACTTCAGTTCAAATTTTGCCTCTGTGATCTTGGACAGCTCATATCTCTCTGAGACTCAATTTCCTCACTTGTAAAACAAAGGAACAAAATAATGAAAACTAGACAACCTCTAAAATGTGGATTCCTCACATTTTTGCATCAGAGAAAACTTGGGCAGTGGTGAAGCCTGGGACCCCCTTTTTTAGAATCATGCTTTTAAATGCATAAAATGAAATTCACACAATTACAAAAGAAACCAATAATATTAAGATGTAATTGTCAGAATAGTAAAAAAATGATCTAGTCATATACATGCTTCTTTATTAATGCACTAAGTAACAAGACAAGCTATTTAAAATATAGACAAATTAGGGTTTCTAATAACTAGAGTAATTTTTAAGTAGTGAGTATAAACAGTATTTTAAGCTATCTGTAACAACTCAAATGTGATACAAAAATATTTGTGATTTCTATTGGTGACAAAGTCACAGTTTCTATTGTGGTTTGTAGCCTACATTCATAATGGAAAGAAACATAAGATTTCAATTAGAAGTTTGTGAAAATCGAGATCTGTTTTTTTTTCCTTATCCATATTCACAAACCTCTTGAAATTGCTTATGGATCTCCTACTCTAAATTCTGTTCAAGTTCTAAAGTTATGATTGTAAGACCATGACACCTTCAGGCAACTAGGAAATTCATGGACAACACAAACCTTAGACTTTGAAGACAAGTCTCTCCCCTTAATTGCTTCTTTAGTCCAACTCCCCAAACAGTCTCCTCAGCATAAATGGATTTGCCAGGCTGCATTCCCTTCTGGTAAAAAGAAAGTTGAAGAGAACAATGAACTAACTTGTCATACCTCTTAATAGATTCATGAATCACTTCCCCTTTCTAAGTCTCATCTGAAATATGGAAATAATCATTCTTGTACTACCTACCTTCCCGGAAGCTGGGTGGCACAGTGTCCTGACAACTGGTATTGAATCTTGAGTCTCTATGGGCAAGTCCCTGAGCCTCTGCCTGCCTCAGTCTCCTCATCTGTAAAAGGGCGATATTGATGATAACAATAATAATAATGGGGCACCTTCTTCACAGGTCTTCTGAGAGGATCTAATCAATTACTATTTGAAAAGAACTTAAAGGGAGATATAAATGCTAATTATTATTAATACAGGGCTTTTGTGAAATCTCATCTTAACCACCAGCTGCTTCAAAAAGGTTTCCTACTATTAACATCATTAATAATAATCGCTAGCATTTTTATAGTGCTTTAATTTTTGCAAAGGACATTACAAATATTATATTGGATCTTAGCAATAATCTTGGAAGGGAGATGCTATTATCATCCCTATTTTATAGGAAACTGAGTCTGGCAATTTAAATGACTTGCCCATATTCACAGAACTAGTTTATGTTCAAGGAAGGATTTGAACTCCAAGACTAGAACATTATCTACTAGGTCACCTAGCATTATCTCTCTGGTAGGGAACAGTCTCTGGTGAATTTGGCCGGCAAGAGCCAATTTTTCCTCATCATCTGTTCCTCCCAAAAGGCCAACCATGAGATTCTAGACTTGCAAAAAGGAGACCAAACCCCCACATATAAAGAGAAAATGGCAACTAAGAGACCTGTTTGAAATATCTGCTTGTTGCCTTCCTGTTCTAGGTAGTAGAGTAATTTGTACTTGTTGGAATGGGACTTCAGAAATTTCATTTGTGAGGGTCTTTTGTGAAATGGCTTGCATATGTGTGTGTCTGGTGTGTGAGCTTATGAGTATACCTTTGTGGATTTGCCTGTGAATACAGCTATCTGTGAGTGTGAGGCTATGAGTGTCTCTAGTTGTGAATGTGTGTCTCAGTGTGTGCCTATGAATCTATCTCTTTCGCAGTGTGTGTGAGTAGGTCTGGGTGCCTAAGACTATATCTTTATCTATGAATGTGTGTGTCTATGAGTATGCGTCTGTTTGGAATTTTGTATGTACCCCATAATTGGTCATTCTCTATGCAATGATTTGTTTCAAGTACCTAGTGGAAGTTGTTGGGGTGGGGCACACTTCAGGGAGCATTAGTCTTAATAAAAGTGATAAGCATATTTAACATACTTAAATGTATGTTATAACAAATGGCTTATCATATTTAAATAGCACTTCATAGTTTACAAAGCACTTCCTTCAAAACAATTTTGTGACAGTAAATGGCAAGTTCTTATTCTTATTTTGTAGATGAAGACACTAAAACTCAGAAAAATGTTACCAGAAACAACTTGTTCCCTATTAAACAGTGGAGCCGAGACTAGAATTGCGATGTCCCAACTTTGCTTCACTGCTATTTCCATTGGACCACACTGCCTCCATCAATTCTTTCTTCCACAAAACAGGAGCACTTTAGTGACTCAGAAGCCCCATCTTCCTTCCCTTTTCAATCATTGCTTGTTTAGATTTTGAATTTATATTGTGCTCATAATCATTTTACTTTCTCCATCTCAGTATCATCCTTCTTCTCAGAAGCGGATAATGATTCCCACCTGCCAAGGCAGAGTGAATCTTAAGATTAAATTGTATCTTAATCTTAACTCTTATTTAAGAACCCCTCTTTCCCAATGCTATGGAGGGCCTACCAGGAGGCTGTAAAATGAACTTCTTCTCTCATTGGGACTAATGGTGACCTCTCTTCATACTATGCCTGACTTCTAAGCACTGATGAGATGAAATGAACATAAAACCAACCATATGAACTTCCCCCCTCTGGGTCCATTGGGTAGAAGTTATAGAGACAAAGATCTTTGAAAAGCAGTTGTTAAATTTCTCTAGCTACGTATATATATATATGAACATACATGTCTATGCATAAAAGGAAGCTATATATAATATTTACCTTTTCATATATAATTCTCTTTTTCTGTTCTACTTTGTATGTAGAAGTGTTCTTTTATGCATTTAATAAATTGAGAATAAAAAATAAATATTTTTAAAAAGAAATTATGAGAGGCAGATGTAGCAATTTTCCATGTAAGGAAGTTTCCTAACAATGAATGGCCTTTCTTGAGAGAAAAATAGTGAGTTTCCCATCATCACTGCAGGTCTTCAGATGAAGCCCAAAAAATGCCTACAGAATGTTGCTGAGTATATCCCTATACAAGTCAGATTAAATGATGACCCCAGTTTCCTCCTCTAACTTTGAAACTCACTGGCTCTGTGGAACTGGGGAAGGAACCAAGGCAGGAACAAAGGCAAGGGAGGAGCTTGAGTCGTGGGTGAGTAGAGATATCAATTCAATTAGCAGGCACATCCAATCCTATACCATCCTATTATTTTAGTTTTATAGGTTCAAATGTGATATAAGATAATATGACACAATGACAAAATGTAATATAACGGTATGACATTACATAAATTAGCACATATTATAATACAATTTGACATAATACAACATAGAATAATAGCAACAGCAAGATTATGCAATGATCAATTCTGATAGATGTGGCTCTTTTCAGAAGCAAGATGATTCAAGCCAATTCCAATGGTCTTGTGATGAAGAGAGCCATTTGCACTACTGAGAGAGGACTGAGTGTGTCCTATTTTCAGATAGGACAACATAATGCTATAATATATAATTTTCAACATTCACCCTCGCAAAATCTTGTGTTCCAATTTTTTCCCTCCCTTCCCCTCACTGCCTCCTCTAGCAAGTAATACAATATATGTTAAACATGTGCAATTCCTCTATACATATTTCCACATTTATCACGCTGCACAAGAAAAATCAGATTAAAAAGGAAAAAAATGAGAAAGAAAACAAAATGCAGGCAAACAACAATAAAAAAAATACTGTGTTTGCCTGCGTTTTGTTTTCTTTCTCATTTTTTTTCCTTTTTGATCTGATTTTTTGCAAGGATGAATGTCAAAAATTATCTACACATATGTTTTGAAAATAAAAAGCTTTTAAAAATAAAAATAAAAATACAACATAGTATAACATAGCATAGTGTAATGTAGCACAACATAATATAATATAATGTCTTTTGAACTGGATGTGATTTCATTGATGTAGGATGAGCAAAATTCCTCTACCACTGCAGATTGGTATTTTCTGCAAATTATAGTCATGGAGATTTGCTTCAAGCACTGAGAAATGGGTGGCTTGTTCAGGGTCATAGAACCAGTACATGTCAGAGTGAGAAGTTAAACCCAGGTCTTCAAATATAATAAGATATGATACAATATGACATAGCACAATATAATACATGATATAATACAACATAATATAATAACTCATGTCTAAAGTATAGTGTTTTATTGGGGAGTACAGTGTACAACACAAGACAGTACAAATTAACAAAAGACATTACATAATATATTGTAGCATTATGTTGTCCTGTCTGAAAATGGGATTTCTGGGATCCTCTCTGGGTGGGAATGAATGATCCTAGCTACAAAGTAAAAGGGATATAGGGCTAGAGGGATAAGCATAGCATTCCACTGGGCCTTCCAGTCACAGCCTACACAGTAAAGGGATTTAAGTGTTTATTGGTCAGGAAATGATGGTTTCTATCTGGATTCAGGCTGCATTTGCTCTGTCTGAGCTAACATAGCATCAGCAGCTGAAATCGGGCATAAGTTTAAAGTCACACTCTAAAAAGGGGAGGAAATGGGGCTGGAAATCAGAGCAAGATGACTCTTTTCATATCTTTTCTGTTCATGGTATGGCCTTCCTCCCCATTATACAGCCTAGTGGGATTTGGGTGCCACCTTAGTTCTGCATCTTATCAGTTGCCAAGCATTGTTCATTCTACCTCTGAAATACCTTTCCTATTCATGCCTTTCACTCTTTTGCTTTCCCCCATGCCAGAAATGCATTACCTCTTTGTCCCTCTTTCAAAGTTTTTCTCTTATTTTAAGACACAATTCAAGTAACATTTTCTACATGAAGCCTCTCCTTCCCAAATTACATTATATTCTATTTAACTTAAAAATATGTTTATATATAATTACATCTAAATAGCTTTATAATACATTATAATATTATAATATCACGTAATTATATGACACATAATCGTATCATCATATATCATCACATTATATATTTATAATCATACAAATATATTATATAATAATTACATATGATTTTAACATAATTTAATGTATATTTAGTCTACATATATATGCAGTTATTTATTTCATATTTGTTATATTTTTATATAACTATATTTTGTATATATTTTTTAATTTGTACTAGTCTTCCCCAGTCAGATATGAGTACCTTAAAAGTAGGGGTTGATGTTTTGTTTGTTTCCATTATTTGTATTCATATATTCAGGACCTACCGAAGTGTCTGCCCATGTGCACAGGTGTTTGATAACCACTTGTTTATTGATTGATTGATTCATCCTTTCTCTTCATTCTCACTTCTCATACTCCAGTTCAAACTCTCTTTTTCTTCTCATCTATATTGGCATAATAACCCCAGAACTAGATTTCATTTATCAGCACTCTTCCCAGTTTATCCTATCCTATCCCATCCCATCCCATCCCATCCCATCCCATCCTATCCTATCCTATTCTTTTCTTCTATTCAGTTCTATCCTATTCATATTTTTTTTTGCTTTTTTGCTGAGGCAATTGGGGTTAAGTGACTTGCCCAGGGTCACACAGCTAGGAAGTGTCTGAGACCAGATTTGAACTCAGGTCCTCCTGACTTCAGGGCTGGTGCTCTAACCACTGTGCCACCTAGCTGCCCCTATCCTATTCATATTTTAAATCATTCCTCTAGTTCCTATTGCCAAATAAAGTATAAACTCTTAATTTTATCTTCAAGGCCTTCCTCAATTTTGCCCTAATATTCCAGTCCTTTTATCTACTTCCTTTCCTCTTCATTTGTTCTGCATTCTGGCCAAATTGGATGATTCAACATCCTCACCTCCCATTCAGTCTGTTCTATCCTCACCCTTTTGCCTTTGCTGTAGTGGACGTCCTTTTGACATGATCCATGGCTTCTTTCTGTCAGGATCCACTTCAGGTGGCACCTCCCTAACCAAGTTAGACCCTTGACCTCCTCCTCAAAGACCTTTATAGTGCTTTGACTTAATGTTGCCTTTGCTCTCTTGTAATTTCTCTCCTCTTTTTTGATTTTCCTTTGTATCATAGTAATTTAGTTACTTATCCACTCCCTTCCCCCATTAGATTATAAATTCATTAAGAACAAAACTTATCTCATCCCCATGACTTTAACCTAGCACAGAGCACATAATTTGTACTTAATAAATGTTTGTTGAGTTGTTTTGTTTAATCATATAAAGGTTAATCACATGGAAGTGTTATTAGACACAGTCTGTTTGACCTCAGTTGCAAAACTCTGATCTTATAGAGAAGCAAACTTGGGCTTAGGACAAAGAAGAAATTCCTTAATTAGAACTGTTCCACCATGGCTGCTTCCGTAAGTAGGCTATTTGTGTTCCTTATCCCTAGAAATGTTCAACAGGGTCTGAATTTACCCTTTTGGGGATGCTAATATCAGCTCATTCAGTGGTTCCTTTCACTGGTAGAATTCTGTGATTCTAGATTCAGATTACATCAGATTGAAAAGACAGGAAAATCATAAAGCCATGATCTATTGAATACCAACCTTCCTTCATGTTAAACCTCCAATGTTGAAAGAGCACTGGATCTTCCCAGATCAGGGTTCTAGTTATTGCTCTGAAAATAGCTATGTAATTGTGGGAAATCACTTTCCTATTGGAAATAGCCTTCTCTTTTGTAAAACTGACTTATACCCCAAGAATCAACAAATATCAGAATTCTGGGCATTTCAGAAATCATCTATACCAGCCTTTTATTTGAAGGATTAGCTATTACTAAAGCATGCCTGCCAAAGGGATCATTCAGCCTCTGCTTGAGGACTTCTAATGACAGAAAACTTACTACCTTTGGAGTCATCCCATTTCACCTGGGGACAATTCTCATCATTAGGAAATTTTCATGATAAGTTGATCCACAGCCATGCCTTGGTATTCCTGATGTCCTGTAACATAGGAAAGATCACTGACTTTGTAGTCAGAGGACACCTGACATCAAATCTTATCCTGAATACTTCCCTTGGACAACTCACCTAAACTCTTTGACCTTCAGTATCTTCATCTATATATGAGGAAGTCAGACTAGCTAGCCTCTGAAGTCCCACTCAGCCTCAGACCTAGGATCTCATGCAGAAACTTTTCTCCCTTTTTACTACTTATAGCCATATGTCTCTTCTAGGACCAAGAATAAAAAGTCAGCACCTTAACAGCCTTTAAAATATTTGATTTTTAGAGAATATTGTTTATGGAGAATATTAAGGAATTTATTGAAATGACATGTAGAAAACGCTTAGCACTTAGAAATTTTAGAATGGGTGGCCACCCCAAGAAATCAACTCTAACTTGCTCAACTAAAGAAAGCCTCATGTCACCTTCTTGGGGCTTATAGTTGTCCCTATAACCATTGTTTGACCAGATTGTGAGGGAGCTATAGAACAGCTTATAGCTATTTCTATTCTCTTCCAATTTATCATCTCCATCCTTGAGCATTGAGATCATTCATGCTATTCTTTGGTTTTTCATGTTCCTCAGTTTCTCTGTTCACTTTGGTCTGCTCTTGTCAGCAGTATGCTATCTTCATTTAAACTTTTCTGGACTTGTGGACCCATCAAAACAGACATACTTCTATATTCATGTGTCAGAGAAATATTTCTCCCATCTGATAATTAATATAATATGCATTCATTGAACAAGCATATATTAAATGCCTACTGTGTGCCAGGCAGTGTGCTAGACCTAGAGATACATAGATGAGAGGGAAAGAGTCCCTGCTCTTAAGAAACTTATATTTAATTTAAGGAAAGAATATGTACACAGATAAACAAACACAAAGGGTTTGCAAAATAAATTAAAGTCATTTGTGGTTGAGAAGGCTGCTGACAACTGGGAAAGGGAAGGTAGCTTAAGGAAGGCCTCCTATAGGAAAGGGTAATGTCATAAATAAGTCAGCGTGTTACTCTTCCCAAGCAATGTAGTGTTAATTTAGAGTCTTCCAGAGACAATGACAACCAAAATGAGTGGAGTAATGATGACTTTCTCATCTTGTGACAGGCCAGAAGGGAAAAAAAAAACAACTATTTCAGGCTTAGAATTGGGAGATAGAGAATCTTCCTTCCTCTTCTTTGTCTCCTCTGTCATCACTGAGAGCAGTTCCATGCACCTAGAGTATTCTTGCTCTCACTCCAGATCAAACTGGCCTTAAATAGCCCTCTCTTAAGGATTCTGCTTTGCCTGCATTTTTCCCTGCTGTGTATCTTGGCAGATGGCACCCAGTACATTTCTCTCACACACACAGATTTCTCCCTGAAAACAGGGGTGTATATTTATCGAACACACAGAATTGAAATATACACTGATTACTTTGGGGACATTTTAGCTCAAAAACAAATATGCTCATCTACCAGATAACTAACTTCTCTGCAGGGGGAAAGCTAGCTCTACTATGAATCCTAACAGTCGTTCTCACAAGCATAGAGGCAAAAAGGAAATGGAAGGGGATTATATGTTCCCAGGAGCACTACTGGGCTGTTCTTGAAGTTTGGGGTACGTATCCAAGAAGCCTGTAGTCTGTAGGCATCTACGAATAAAACCTAAAGAGAAAGCCACCCCCTCTCCAAATCACCTCCTGGGCAGGGACAAAAATTCCCTACCTCCCCAAAGCAAACCAATACCCTCCTCTCCAGCAGGAAGAACTCAAGTGAGCCTCAGTCTTTTTGGTCATCTTTTTACCCCTTTGACATCTCCTGCAAAAGGCCATACATATCCCATCAACTCATGACCCTAGACATTTCTATTTCTTTTTTAGGGGAGAAGACAGTGGAATCCTAGAAAAATATTGCCTCATATTCCTAGAAAACTGTTACTTTTACCCAGTCATATTTCCCCAAAGGACTCTTCTGGGGTCTGATGTCAGTCTGCACCCTATGGGTTTTCCACTAGTTGGCTGAATGTAAGAAGATATTCTTCATTCCATATATTCAATTGGCTCCCAAGGTGAAGATGGTCAAACCTTAATGGTAACCAAATCTTTGCTCCCCACTTCCTCACACACTGGAAAGGCAAATTCCTGTGTCTATCTGGCTTTTTCTCTAACATTCCCAAGAGTTGCCCCTCTTTCTCAATTTCAATCTGACTTGACTAAAAAAAATGACATCTAATATGGCCCTACCTGAGATAGGGAAATAGATGCTATGACCTCCCATTTTCACCCTAGAACTAGATATTGTTCCAGCTACCATGACACTGCCCTTCAGCATCCTCCCTTACCATCTCTCCACTTCACATTTTCCTTTTTGCTAGAGAGCAGAAAGAAATAAAGATTCACAGTACTGCTTCTTCAGAAATAACAAACGACTTTTCATTCCTATATGGGAAACAAAGTCTCCAATTAAAAGAAAAAACTAACAAAAAGGAGATGATTTAACCTTTGTCGTCCTCCAGCCAGAAAGAAAATCTATTGTCACACAATCACAGAGGCTATTGTGCTGATTGTCAAGAATGGAACTCTTGGGGTGGGTGGGGGAATGAAACTCCCCACAGCTAATCTATGATGGAATTGGTCAATGTAGGGTGAAGCTTTAACAATATTGTTCCATGCACTGTCGGATGTAAATATTCTGCTCTTCATTGTGTAAGCAATCAAAGGGAAGCTTTTATAGACAGGGGAGCCTGAATGGTTATAATATCTACTCCAAGGAACTCGTAGGGGAAATCAGAGAATATTGTGCTTTCCAAAGCCTCCTTTAGCAGCCTGTCTTTAATCTCTCGTGTCAGTCCAGTAAGTTGTATGCTGGCCACATCACAAAGGCTTGCACTTTAAATGTTGTCCTTGACATTATTAAAAAGCACAGAATAGGGAATTAGGCTGGAGGTTTAAAAAAAAAAAGTCAATCTCAAGACTGAGCCATCCAGCTGTCTCCTGGCAGGCATCATCTTCCCAAGCCTTTCCTGTTTCCACATGGGTGCTGAATTCGCTCAGGGATAGCAAGGTGAAAGATCTTGGGGGACAGACACTTATTTTTCATAGCATAGGTCCCACAGGAAGAGACGGGTCAAAATGGTCTGATTGTTAAGAGTTCATTAAGTAAAGAGCAGCAAGCATTGGAGAGTGACTTTTAAAAATGATCGACTTTTATTTATAGTGACGTTCCAGCCATTAATTTCCAAGGAAGAAAGCCCCAAAGCCGAAGCAGGTTCATTAGAAATTTGACATTAGTAATTTAATTAAATTGGGTCTTTGCGTCTTGTTGCAGAAAATGAAACGTTAGTTCTATACCGATTCTCAGCTCATTTACCCTGATTCTGTCCCTCCCCCTCACCTTGGGCTCTTTGTCTTTTGGAAGGAACACTACTCCACCTGCCCCACCTTGGGCCAAACTCTTTTGGCAGAGTAAGGCAATGAGAGGATGGAAGGTGATGTCTCTGAAAGGCAGAGAAAGCACATGTGGTGAGATGGAATCATTTCTGGCTCTGAGATGAGGAATTGGGAATGAAGATCTCTGATTTTAGAAGCAACCCTCAGACCTATCCTTTCTGTAAACAGAATATTCCTCCAGACTCCCTAGACAGACCTTTGTCTCTCCATCACAGGCTCCACAGACCCATCAGACTCTCTGAGCACCTATACCTTATGGAATCATAGAATGAGAGTTAAAAGTATCTTAGGGGCCCCTTAGGTCAAACCACATACCCCCGCTTTTTTTTTAAACAAATGAGAAAAATGAACATCTAAAACGGTAAGTGACCTGCTCAGAATCACAAAAAGGATGACATCTCAGATCTCAAAGGCCCAAGTTTCTGTCTAGACATATAAATTGAGCTTTACACAAAGGGGAAAAGAGATTCTCCTATATTGCAATGACTCCCATGGCTAGTCCAAGAGGTAGTTATGTAATGAATAGGGCTCTAGACCTGGAACCAAAAAGACCTGATTTTAAATCTGGCCTCAGACACAATTGATTATATGATCTTAGCCTGGTTATTTATTCTCTCTATGGTTCAATTACTCCCTCTTTAAAATGGGGATAATAATAGCACCTACCCATCAGTTATTGTGAGGATAAAATGAGTTAATATTTATAAGATAACTTTGCAAACTTTAAAGCTCTATATAAATACTATCTATTGTTATTGTTGTTATTCACCTGTCCCCCCACCTTCTGAAAATTCCTGCCAATGTCTCTCATTTCTTAGCCCTCTAATAAGATGGTGGCCCTCTCTGAACTAGGTTTAGGCATTTAAGCATCAGGAAGATGCAACCTATCAGAACAGCTTAGTTTATCTGGTTTATTGTAAGTAATTATAATTGGTGACAACTCTCTACTAATAAACTCTACCTCTCAGGTAAAATAATATCATACCATTCATTCAAATTCACAAATTTACAATCTAGGTAGGGAGATCCAGAGGGCAGATTTGGAGGTAAATGCCAGATGTTGTAACCTGTGTTCACATTTCTGGCCCTGGAATAGTATTTGGGATATAGCAGAGCTCCAGATCAGGAACTTGAAAATTTTTCTTGAGTCCCTGCTAAGTCAAAGGTGGGTAACTAGGTGGTTCATGGATACATTGTCAGACTCGAAGTCAGGAAAACTCATGTTCATGAGTTCAAATCTAGCCTCAGATGCTTACTAGATATGTGACCCTAGGCAAGTCACTTAACTGTTAGTCTCAGTTTTTTCATCTGTACAATTGTCTAGAGAAGAAAATGGCAAACCCTTCTAGTATCTTTGCCATGAAAAGCCCAAATGGAAGCATAAAGAGTGCTGCTTGAAAAAATGACTAAATGACAAAGCCAAAGGTATTCTGCTCTCTTAGAATGTAGTTTTAACAAATAAAAATGTAGAAATAGGACAACCTTTTATCTTATCATCTTATCTTAGTGATCTTGGGATATGCGATGCCATCCTTTTAGTGATCACTTTAGAGGTTCATTTTTCTTATTTGTTTTTAAAAAAAAAACAATGGTTTTGAATGGTTTGAATCATTGTAAGAGTCATGTAATGTGAGTAAGAAATTGAACATTTGGGAATGAGTGAGTATCTGTATGCCTTACAATGAGGCCCTAAGTGAGTAGCTCCTAGTAAAAGGTATGAGCTGTCCTTCTGTATGAACAACCGTGTAACTTCCTGAACTTTTCCTTTAAGCAGACCTAGGTGCTTCCATCAGGCCTTGGGCTTTGACATTGGTGTCTACTAAGGAGATCGGAATAAGATGTATACACTGGTGAAAAAATGAATCATAATGAATGGCCCTGTGTAATGGTTTTCTGCTGAGTGAGTGCTTTGGAGTTCAGAGGAGGGAGGAGACATTATAAGTAGAGCAGTCAAGGCCAAAAGGAAGTGGGCTTTGACTAGGTCTTGAAGGGTGACCAGAATTTGAATAAACAGAGAATACTGTAAATGAATTTCATACAACAGAAATAGTCAAATTCACTGGAACTAAAGCACTTACAGATTACCTGAAGGAAGGAAGGAAATTTGGAAAAGTAGATTGGGGCTAGGTGTTGGAGGACCTTGCTTGCTGGCTTATGTAGTTGGGATTTTGCCTTTAGACAATGGGAAGCCTTTAAAAATTTTGTTGTCTATATGGAGAGAAAGTTACTTTTGACAAGGTAAGAAAAAAGAGAAAGGATGAAAGTCTTTGGTTAGTGACTAATCATGTTTTCTTTCTTTTAACAGTTCTCCCCAGTCACACATGTGGGAACCCAGGAAGACTTCCCAATGGCATCCAACAGGGCACAACTTTCAACCTGGGAGATAAGGTCCGCTATAGCTGTAACACTGGCTTTTTTCTGGAAGGACATGCAGTGCTCACCTGCCATGCCAGTTCTGAGAATAGTGCCACATGGGATTTTCCTTTGCCTACCTGCCGAGGTAAGTGGTTACCTGAAAAGTCCCCATCTTTTCCTCTTGTCTCCTTTATTCAGAATAGGGTGAGAAGTGCTAGGTCCAAAGCCACCTCTTATAATGGGGAACAATATAACCACACCTCTACACAGGTACAAAAAAGACAAAATATAAAGCTAACCATTTTGACATCCTGCTCAAAAATTCCTAAGGATTCTCTACTGCCTCTAGATAAAATACAAACACTTTAACCAGGCATTTTGAGTGTCTCCACAATCTCCAGCTTAACTTTCCCAGCCATATTGCTTCCATTTATAAATGCCACTTTCAATCTAAACTTAGCTATTCTCTGAACTTGACACTGCATCTCCTGCCTCCATCCATTTGCAGGTCATCTCCTATTCCTGGAATAAAATCCAGCCTCATCCAAAACTTTAAGAATCTTCCTTTCATCAGTCAGTTAATCACAAGCATTTAGTAAACACCTAATATGTTTTGGGCACTTTACTAGCTATTGGGAATATAAATACAAAAAAAAAAAGCAAGTGATCCCTAATTTTAAGGCTTAGTTTAGTAATTATCATTTCCTCAGTTGCATCATTCTATTTCTTTATCTTCTTTTATTTTCTTATCTGTGTGTATGTTGTGCCCTACCTGCAAGTAGGGAATAAATTCTTCAGAGCTGGAATTGTTTTGGTTTTGCTTTGTACCCCCAGAGTCTAGCACAGTGCCTTGTACATGATAGGCACTCATCTTAGAATCACAGATTTAATGAAACAATTCAATGCCACATAAGTTAACTGATTCAGAATAATCCATGAGATAAGTATTAGGGCTGAGATTCAGACCCAGGTCTTACTCCAAATCCAGAGTCCTTTATGCTGTACTGAACTGTCTCTTAATAAGTATTGACCTTAATAAATTTAGCACATGTTTGCCTAATTGAATTGTTGGATCGACTTAAAGCAATGTATCTCAGTGCAAATTAATATAATGCAAACAGATTACTGAACAAACCTAAGTATTGAGGGCCCCTAAGTAAAAGAGTGATCAAATCTCTGGGGATGCAGAAGGCTTTTTGGAAAAGGGATTTGTTAAGCAGAGGTTTGAAGGAGAGGAGTAAATATGGATTTTTGAAGAAGGCACTCCTGTTCTTGTTAGAGGAATTGAGGCTTTTAATGTGACAAATATTTCAATGTTCCTGCTGAATCACCAGGAGTATTAATTTAACTATGGACACCTTGGGTCATGGGTTTCTATTTTGTTTTGGGAAAGGATTCATCAAAACCCTTTAGAAAACCATGTCAGAGTTTTGACCAGCCTTCATAGCTGTGTCAAAGAGAGTTGCTCTCTTCCATCCCTGAGGACATCAGATTCAAAGGTCTGAAACATAGCCATATGGGAGGCTCTGAGTCCAGTCACTGTGTGCAGCCACAAGGAAGCAAATAAGCTATGCCTGAGAAAAAAGGGAAAAGGTGGAAACAACATACAATGATGAGGATCCATCAGTGCTAACATGAATAAGATGGAAGAGTTTTGTTGATATGTACCATTGTGATGAGCATAATCATTCTGATACCTTAAAGGTGTAAAATTGCTTATGTCTTAAAAAATAGGGAATATGAGGAATTTAGAAAAACATAGGAACCTTGCCTAAACTAGAGCAAACAAAAATCAGGAAAACAATATATATAATGACTAAAATAACAGAAATGAAATTAACAAAAAACAGTAGTCGATATTAATGAGTAATCTTGGCCCTGGAGAAAACATGATGAAATAAATACATTCTCCTACTTCCTTTGGAGAGATAAGAGAACTATGCTGTGAAATGTTGTGTACTCTGTCAGATTCAATCTCTGGGTCAGTTGGTTTTACTTAAAACTTGTAGTAGTAGTAGTAGTAATAGTAGTAGTAGTAGTAGTAGTAGTAGTAGTAGTAGTAGTAGTAGTA
>JAJPUD010000601.1:461005-483273 GCA_023553655.1 Myrmecobius fasciatus | reverse complement strand
TAGTAGTAGTAGTAGTAGTAGTAGTAGTAGTAGTAGTAGTAGTAGTAGTAATAGTAGTAATTCTAGCAATAGTAGTAGTAATAATAGTAGTTGTAATAATAGTAGTCGTAGTTATACTACTAGAAGTTGTTGTAGTTGTAGTAGTAGGAGGAGGAAGAAGAGGAGGAGGAGGAGGAGGAGGAGGAGGAGGAGGAATTGTTGTTGTTGTTACAAGGGAAGGAGAAATAGTTATGTTGGGAAGTGAACCCTATATGAGTAGCCTTGTTTTATGTCTATGAGGAAGATTTGTAAGATGTGGTCAACATTTTTAGTGATTATGTACTTATGAAATGGCTCATGCAAAAGTATGAGAGGCACTCTCTAACAATAGATTGAATTTTCAGCTCTGCTCTAGGAAAGATCACTCTCACTGGTGGAGCTCTCTTCTTCTTCTGTTTCCTCATGTCTCAGACAAAGAGACGCCTGGCAACATAAGAATAGGTTCAACCACAGGTCTTTATGAGAAATATATTAATCCTGGAAAATGTATTTTTTACAGAATAAATTTTTTAAATGCAAATAAGTGGTAGACTTAGGGCCTGACTATTTTCTCAGTATTCTTGCCATAGCTAGGATAGAGCTCTTACAATAAAAAACACACAGTCCTATGTCCCACCTTATCTATAGAAGTCATCTCTCATGAACTAAAAAAAGTGAAATTGCAAATGGGAAAGGCACTGGCTACTGTCATGATCATATTATTGCCCTATAATAACTACCACCTATTCTTTCTTTCTTTCTTCTCCAGAGTCACAAAACTTCCACAGTCTTGGAAAGCTTTCCCCCACTCCCGACAGAGAGCTGATTTTACGTTAGTTTTTCTTTATCCCAATCTGGGAAGAACTAGAACTCTGAGATTTTATGGTCAGCCTTCCCCTTAGAGGAGTTGTAACATACAAAAACAAAAGACCTCAATAAAACTTTTTTTTTAAGGAAATGACCAGAATCTTAACATCCTCCCTGTAGAGCCTGATGGCGTCAGTAGAGAGATTGGTCCTTGAGAAGGGAGCACTAGCTAGTTCTAATAAACACCTACCTGTCTGTGATCTTAAAACTGGCTTTAACCACAGAGAGCAAAGAGAATGATAGAAGGGACGTCAAAAAATTGGAATGTGGGGCTGTTCATATGTAGCTGGTCATAAAGCTGGTACATTGGATAGAGTGCTGGTTCTGGAATGAAAAAAGCCTGAGTTTAAATCTATTCTCAGATACTAGCTCTGTGACCTTGCCTTTGTTTCCTCATCTGTAAAATGGGGACAATAATAGCACCTAACCTCCTCACTCCCATCCCTATCTGAGTTATTAGGAGGGCCAAATATGATAATTATAAAGTGCTTAGCAGAGTACTGGCACATAGTAGGTACCATATAAGTGTTAGCTATTATTATTATTATGACCAAATGAAATAATAATTGTAAAGCAGTTAGCACAGTGCCTAGAACATAGTAAACACGGTGTAAATGTTAATTGTTGTTATTCACCATCATTAATTATAACCTTATAGAGCACCTAAATTTGTTTATAAGTTGAAATAACTCATTTGAACCCAACATCCCATTACTTAACTCAGCACAAAATTACTACAGCCAAACTCAGAATTTTATTGCTCTTTACTTCCTTTACACTCTCCTTAGACCCTCATCTTGATTCTATTCTAGATCCTACACATACCTCTAGTTTTTCAGTTCTACAATCTGGATTCCCAGTTACTGACTATAGTTTATTACAATTTTGTTTCTGCTCCTAATCAATACTGGCCATTCCCAACTGCCATATTTCCTTCCCAAATTCCCTGCATTCTGTTCCTCAAATCCAGAAGGCATCTGGCAGTGCTATGAAACCAAAGTCCATTAAAGGTCCCCACCCAAGCTCTGCCTGGGGATGTAACCACCCTGCTAAACCTGAATGAAAAGAACTAGAAAAGTTTAGAACCACAAGCCATTTATCTGGACATCCATGAATTCCCAATATTTGTCTAAGGATCTAGTAATGAATTTGATGAGCTCTAGCTCCAAGCTTAAGCTAAAAAAGCAGCTGATGTTGGTAAGCTCAGGCTAATGAAATCAGCATCTCAGAGGTAGAAGGGCACTTTGAGGTCATCTGGTCTAATACCTGCTTGAGATGCAAACCCCCTCTTCAACATCACCGACAAATGGTTGTTTAGTTTCTTCTAAAACTCTAAAAATTGGGAATAGACTAGCTACCAAGAAAAAATAGCTCTAATTATGAGAAAGCTCTTTCTTATGTTCATTCAAAAACTGTATCCTTATAACTTCTATCTCCTTCTGAATTCCACATATAACAGGCATTTATTAAGCAACAACAATAATAATAGCTTGGAGAAGAAAATGGCAAACCTCTTCAGAATCTTTGCCATGAAAACCCCATGGACAGCACTGGTATGCTACAATTCACAATGTCATAAAAAGTTGGACATGACTAAACATAATAATAGCTGACATTATAGCACTATAATATTTAGAAAACATTTTTGCATATATTGCCTTATTTCAATCTTGCAAAAACCTTGTAAAATGAGTGTTTATTATTCCCATATTATAGATTAGAAGAGTTGATCTCAGGGACATTAAGTGATTTGCCCAGTGTCACAAATCTAGGAAGTATTCAAGATGGATGTCAAATTTACTTCATGCTGACTCAAATTCTATCTTCTATCCAGTTTAGAAAGAACCCTGTGATTAAGTGCTAGGTATAAAGAATAAAAATAACAAACACTCCATACTCTCAAGGAACTTGTATTCTACTGGGTGATAAATATTTACATAGAGAAATAAACACATATTAATTAATACAGTTAATTAATTAAGAGTAGGACAAGAGTGCTGACAACTGGGGAATCAGGAAAAATCTGTTATAGTCAATCAATTATTCATTGCCAAGCATTAAGTACCACCTATATGACAAGCATTGGGATCTGGGGAAACAAAGACAGAAATGAAACAATTCCTTACCCTCAAGAAGCTTACATTGATTCAGAGGATTCACGCATACATATAATAAATATTTTATTGTTCAGTCATTTCAGTTGTCCAATTCTTTTTTAGTCCATTTGAGATTTTCTTGGCAAAGATTCTGGAGTGGAATATCCTTCTCCAGTTCACTTTACAGATGAAGAAGCAGATAAATGGGGTTAAATGACTTACCTAGGTTCACACAGTTAATAAGTGTCTGAAGCTGGATTTGAATTCAGGTCTTTCTGACTCCAACCCCACTACTCTATCCCACTGTACCACCTGGTTGGTCGGTATATTATTTACTTGTTGTTCATTCATTTAAGTAATATCCAACTCTTGTCCAATCTCATTTGGGGCTTTCTTGGTAAGGATATGAGAGTGGTTTTCCTTTTTTTCTTCTTCAACTCATTTTATAGATAAGGAATTGGGGCAAGTGACTTGTCCAAAGTCACACAGCATCTGAGGTCAAACTTGAACTCAGGAAGATTAGTCTCTCTCCAAGTACCACCTAGCTGCCCCAGCTGCCAAGGTGTGAGTGTATGCAAATATATAAAAATAAACACAAGGTGATTTGGGAGGTATACAATAGCAGGAGAGTTTCCTTTCAAAAGTACAGAGGCAAGAGACATAATGTGATTAGATAATATAAAACAGGTCAGTTTGGCTGTAATGTGAGAGTGTGGGGAGAGGGTACAAAATAATTATAAAGCACTTAGTCTGGAAACAGATGTCAGGATAAGCTTATGGAGACACTGTTTCTAATCCTTTTCTTTTTCATGGTAAGGATTCTTAGCTTCAGCTCATCCTCATATGGCATGGTCCCCAGGCCTTTCACTCTCCTCTGTATACTCTTTTGAAAATGTGGTCCTCAGAGTTTAATACAATATTACAGCTTTAGGGGCAGTTAGGTGGCGCAGTGGATAGAGCACCAGCCCTGAAGTCAGGAAGACCTGAGTTCAAATCTGGTCTCAGACACATAACATTCCCCAGCTGTGTGACCCTGGGCAAGTCACTTAACCTCAATTGCCTCAGCAAAAAGCAAAAAAAAAAAAAATTACAGCTTTAGTCTAACAGCAGCATATCATGATTAACAGTCACTTTTCATTCTTTCAGATCAGGCTGTTGTGAGACTGAGGTAAGAGAACAAATGTTGGTATTATTGCCAGATTCACTCTCCACAGTAATATTAGGAAGCCTGAGATTTTTCAAGGCAGGGTGGGAGGGAAAGTAAGAAGTCTGAAAAAGTCTCTAGTATGTTGTATGTGTCATTGGGGTAGTTAGAAGTTGCCTGAGCTTCAGAGGAAACAGTTTAGGACAAGTAATGTTGGTGATGAGTATACCTTGTCCCAGGAGGTGTGATAGGTGAGTGTGGGTGGCTGACAGCTCTTGGTTGAGTGAGGTTTGCCTTGAAGCTTTTGCTCCTCTGTTAAAAGTTTGGTCGGGTTGAGGGAAAAGGGGATATGTACAGTTGTAGAGCTTGTGTCCTTATTAACTCTACCAGATTCCCAGCCTCTTACAGCATTGTAGAATAAGGAATGACAAGAGCCATAAGATCAGATTCTAATTCGTGGGCAACTGGGCTTGCCTCCAGGTTTCTGTCTCTGAAGGCAAGTGCCCCAGGGGACACTGAGACATCTAGAAGTTTCCATCCATTATGCTTCTGCTAATGCAGCAGAAGATTAAATTAACTTTTTTGTCTGCTGCCTCATGTTATTGACTTATATGGAGTTTGTATTCACTAAAACCCACAAAAACTTTTTATATGTTATCTGCTCATGACTCTCCCATCCTATTCTTTTGTGCCTTAAAAAAGCAACTCAGGTTTCCTTCTATTATATTTCATCTTATTTGATTTGATTCAGTGTACTAGCCTATTGAGAGCTTTTTGGATTCCAGTCCTCTCATCTAGCTCATTAACTCTACCTCCTAGCTTTGAGCCATCTTTAAACTTGGGGAGCATATTATCTATTTATTCTTTAATTTAAGTCACTGATACAAATGCTGAACTGATCAGACAATATTTAGAAGGAACATGATATCTGTCTTCATGTGTTTGGAGAGCTGTCATTTGAGAGAACAATTAGACTTGTTTTACTTAGCAGCAGAGGGCAGAAGTACGGTAGGAGCAATGGGTAGAAGGAAAGTAGATTTCAGCTCCATGTTAAGAGAGAATTTTCCAAGGATCTGAGCTATTCAAAAGTCAAATGAGCTACTTGGAGAGACAATAAATTCCCTGTCAGCGGAGTTCTTTATGTGGAAGCTGATTGACTGTTGTCAGGAAAGCTATCAGGAACATTTTTTCCTGATATGTGTAATACATGTGTGTGTTTGTGTCCATATTGTTGTCATCAATAGAATGTCAGCTTTTTGAGGACAAGGACTATATTATTTTAATTTTTCCATCCCCAGAACCTAGAACTACTGTTAAATAATAAATAAATAAATGCTTGTCAGTTCATTTGTTAATTTGATACTTCTTGTCTCCCCAAATAGAATGGAAACTCCTTGAATGCAGGGATTGTCTCATCTTTGTTTTCCCTTTATATAGGACAGTGCTTGGTACATAGTAGACACTTAATAAATACTTGTTGGCTGAGTGATTCATTGATGCTTGTTTGAGGGATTTCTAGTTAGGTATAGGTTAGAATAGATCACCTCTGAAGTCCTATCCTATTTCTGATTCTCTGATGGAAATAGCTCCCTTGTTCAGAAACACATACCTACTCTCCATTTTCCCAGGCCCAATTCTTGGTTAGCATCACTCCTGCTCAAAAAACTGGTACCACTTTCTCTTATTCTTGGCACTTCCTTGCCCTCTTGGATCTTGCCCTCTACCTATATACCCATCGTGTAAGTGTTGCCTGCTCCCATCATGGCTATGGGAACTCTTGACTGATAGGTGAGATTGAGAGATATGTCTTTCTTGCTTATTTCCAATACACAAGTGACAAACTTGAGCTTTCTCATCACTATCCATGGCACTGAGTATTCTTCATCAGTATCAAATGAGGTTATATGTGTAAAGTGTTTAGCATAATGTCTGGCACATATTAGGTGCTTAATAAGTGCTTATTCCTTCATTCCTAGCTCCCTTCCTCCCCTCATCCAAAGTCCTGAAGGGCCTGTGTGCTAGTTAGTTTGGGCTTATCGGAAAGTCTGTTGCCACATGACTCCCATCTGAAAAAAGTCCTTCCTAATTGTCCAGGAAGACCTTTGATCTCTGGAATGTCACTAAAAAGAATCACAGATTCCTATTATCTCAGTGTTGAAAAGGATCTCAGAGAAGTCCTATTGCAGCCCACACCTGAACAAAAACCCCTCTCTATGTTACCTCCAAATAGTCACCAAGTCTTAGCTTAAAATTCTCCAGTTAAAGCGGACCTATTGAACAAGCCCATTCTATTTTTACAGAAATCTGGTGAGAAAGAAGCAGTTTCTCCTTCCATCATTTCCACTCATTAAAGTGAGCGTTGAGATCATAGAGGACTGTGAATAGTGATTTCATGAGTTCTCTGGAGTTTGTGAAACTCCCTGAAAAAATAGGACCATAGATCAGAGCTGGAATGGAACTCAAGAGTTTATCAAGTTCAACCAATTCATTTTTCAGAGCGAGAAACCGAAAATCAACCAAATCAAGTGACTTGTCCAGAATCATCCAGTTAAGGGCCATCTCATATAATTCTCATTTTAATAAGACATTAACTTTTTAAGAGCAGGCTCTATTTCATTTACTTGTGATATCTGAATCTACAATAGTACTTGATATATACTAGATGCTTAATAAATGCATATTGATTGATTGATTTTACAGATAAGGAACCTGAACTCTAGAGAAATTAAGCAACTTGCCCAAGTTCATATGGGTAGTTAGTGGCAGATCTGAATCCAGATTCTCTGACCCTCAAGTTCAGCCCCATCTCCATTGTACCATGCTATGAGTAGAAGGCAACTTCTACTGAAGATGTAAAGTTTAGCATGGCAGGATTTGATTAGATCAATGGTTTATCTTTTCTAATGCCCACTGGTTTGTGGAAGTTATGCCATACTAAGCATGTCATAGCCCTAACATCTACAACTAGCCTCTTTAAAACTTGGCACTGGATTGTGACTGCTAGGCTAGTAGGATGATTTGTGCTGAAAGCATGTGGAGAGAAATGCCATATTCACGCAAGAATACCAGGCTCTCTGGTGACTGAAAGTGGCAGATTTGGGCCTGAGGACTAAGGGGCAGCCTTAAGAAAAGGTAGTAGAACACAAATGTGGGGGTGAATGGCCAACTAGATGGTGAGGTGGATAGAGTGCTGGGCCTGGAGTCAGGAAGACTCATCTTCATGACTTCAAATCCCTCCTTGGATGCTTACTAGCTGTGTGATCCCAGGCAAGTCACTTAACCCTGTTTGCTTCAGGTCCTTGTCTGTAAAATGAGCTGGAGAAGGAAATGCAAACCACTTTAGACCCTTTACCAAGAAAACCCCAAATGGGCTCACAAAGTGTCAGGCATGATTGAAATGATTAAACAATGAGACTAAATCAAAGTGTACTCTTAAGAAATGCAATAGTCCAATGCAAGTATGGAGATGCATATGGAAGATGATACCAGATTGATTATGGAATTATAATTTAGTGCCAGCTGAATTATATGGGAAGATCCTAGACTTAGAAATCTGTATAATCTCTGCATGACTTTTTTCCATCTGCTGGTCCAGGTCATGTTCATGTGTATAACATTGTATATCCTAAGGCCAATCTAGCTATTAAGGAGGTTTTTTATTCAATTAAACCTGGGTAGTTTATCAATAGGAAGTAATGTCCATAAAGTGTACTCAGAATGTCTCCTTCTATCATGACAGATATGCTATTATACACCTTCAGCTCATAACACTTATTGGAGTAGCTGAGTAAGGAAGGAACTTGGGGGTTATATCCTGGGACTCCTACAGTTGAGCAACTCAAAGACTGAAGCACTGGGAAAAGAGACCATATGTAGATTTATAGATAAGTTGCTGGAAGGGACATTAACGAGCATCTAATTTAACCTCTCAATTTATAGTTGAGAAAGCCAAGGCTCAAAGTCAGGACCACGTGTCCAAGGTTGCATAGCTGAAAAGAAACAGAATCAGGGTTCAAAACTAGGCCCTCTTACTCTCAATCCAGTGTTCATGCCATTATAGTCTACTGAAGTAAGCAAATTTCTGCTAATATATCCTATATCTGACGCACCATACAACCTCCAAGTCTACTCTTGCAATGGGTTTATCCATCCATCTAGACCTCTTGGATTTCATTTGTCTGAAGAAACTCTGGTTCTGACCGAGTATGAATGTTTTTGATTGCTAACTCACATCAGGGCTGTTCTTATAGAAATACATGGACCATTGACTTGGTGGGCTGCCATGTCTTGGAATAAGCGTTATCATTGGTACTTCCCATAGGCGCACTAATACATGGTTGGTGGAGCTTCAAATTGATCAAACCATTCTAAAAAATTTGAAAATATATTTTAAAAGTCACTAAGCTGTTAATATCATTTGATTCATCAATTTCAGTATTAAGCCTATATCCCAAAGACACCAAAGAAATAGGAAAAAAGATTCGTAAGTAGCAAAGAAATGGAAGTGGTACCCATCAATTGGAAAATGCTTGAACAAATTATGGTAAATATAATAGAATATTATTGCACCTTAAGACATGATTAAAGGGACACATTCAGACAAACTTGGGAAGACTTTTGTAAACTGATACAGAGTAAGCACAGTGAGTAGAACTTGAATTATACCCATGCTAGCTAGCTCTATTAATAAGAAATGAAAAATATAATGTTGTTATGTCAGAACAACATTATAAGGATAAAGAATTAAGAAAGACTTAAGCAACACCATAACTAATAATAATTTTAGCAAACTATGCTTCTTCTGAGATTGAAATGATGAATTCAAGATATATTATGAGACAGGATTTTTTGAGCCATGATCAGGTTAGATTAACTATGATCAGTTTTGCTTAACTATGTATATCTGATATATGGAATTTGCATTTCTCTCTAAGTTTTGAGGAGTTTGACAGAGAGAAAACATGGAAGGGAGGGATGTAGCAATAGGCTTACCAAAAATGGAAAGAAAAAAATAATAAACAGAGGTTAACAAAACACAAAACCAATGAAAATCAATAGGAAACAGACAAGCAAGAAAGTTCTGAGAGTAACATGTGCATGTGTTATGTATATAGAAAGAAAATAAACTATATGTCATGGTACAGAATCCCAGCTATGTATACAGTACTCTGTATTTGATCTGCTCTGCATATGAAAATGCTCATCTTATATGATGTTTGTTAAATTCAGAATAATAAAATACAAAGCATTGTTCTCTCTCCTTCATCTTCAGTAGGAATTCTCTTTCCCTGCCTTCATGAATTCTTTCATGATCAAGGGAACTATGTATGATGGTGGATGTGTTCTTATGCTGGGGTAGGGAGTTAGCTTAGAGGAGTTTCTTATTAATGGAACTAGCTTGCTCTGGTCAGTAGGCAGTGATTGATGATGCTTGGTTCACAGAATATACCTGAAACAATGCTTAATCTGAGACTGCCTTAATTAGAAGAAAGGAAGAATAATGAAGAAAGCTAGTAGAGAAAAAAAATGAAAACAAAGTCAATATCATAAGGAAATCATGTAAAAAGCTTCACCCAGAAAAACCTTTCTGAACTCTAGATATGGACTGGAACCCTATCCCTAGTCTATCCCATTTTCTTCCTTGGAATCTACCTCCCTGTTAAAAAAAAGTCTCCCCCTTTTTTTAAATACTGTTTCAGCAATGTTCTATCCAGGAGATTAATGTCCACATTATCAAGAGGATGGGCTAGTGATCTCAGTTATTCCATTTGATGTCAAAGTGGCTAATGGCAAGGTCATCGGCAATAATAAACCAGTTTGGGGAGATCTTCTGGCAAGCAGCATGATGGAAGCATGGGCCCTTATTGTTGTTAACCCAGGAATCTTGCTTACAGGGAACTGACATTTACAAGCTTCCCATTTGTCTAGTGGAAGCTCAGAACTCCATTGCTGATCTCACAGGTTCTGTTTATGGTGAAGCTTGTTCACATTCAAATGAGACAAGCAGTGGGTGTCGGAGATGTCAGACTTCACAACCTCACACTGTCCACACGCTACACACTATCTGGAGTAAAAATACAGATGTACTTGTGAAGTAAGAACAGGATTTCACACCAGGTGAAGCAAAGGAGAGCAGAGTCTATCTCTCCCTACCAGTTTCCTCTGCAAATGATGTTCTAATATTATGGAAAGTATCTTGTATGTGGAGTGAGAAGACAGAATTTGAGGTCCTGGCTCTGTCACTTAGTACTCCTCCTGAACAGATCATTTGACCTCTCTATGCTTCAGTTTTCTCCTTTGCAAAATGGGATAGGTGACCTCTGAGAGTTCTCCAACTTTAAAGTCATAATCCCAAGTCCTCTAGGATAGTCAGCCTGGGCAGAAACGATCATAGGATCACAGAGTTACAACTGGAGGGAACATCCAGAACAGGAAAAGATGCCAAAAGAGAATAAATGACTGACACAGGATCATAAAGATGTAAATGGCTTAGGTGGGATTGGATACTAGGTTCTCTGGATTCCACATCCAACACTTTTTACTACACCATCTTGTTTCCTTGTTTCTCCAAAGCTTTCTTATGGATCTCTGATTTCTTCAGTATGGTTCCTTCTTCCACCAGGGCAAATTACAACCCTTTCATGATTTCTAATTCTGAACAACTCTTAGTTATATCTTTCTATAAATGTTCTATAGAATATCAGCTGAGCTTACCAGAGGTTTTCCTCTGATTCTTTTAGCAACCAGTGTAGTAGAAAGGGGGTTGTTCTTGGAGTCAGAAGAGGGCTGGGTTCAATTCTCTTCTCAGATACTTAATGAATTTATTGACATTCTCTGTGGCCATGCCTATGTGTTCTTCCTCCTCAACTCTACCTACTGGTCTTTCTGGCTTTAACTCTTAACTAAAATCCCATCCTTTACCCCAGTCCTTCTAAATTCTAATGACTTCCCTCTTAATTATTTAGTATTTGTGGTTTGCTTTGTAAATTTTCATTTTCATGTTTTCTTCTACATAAAATTGTAAACTCCTAAAGGAGCCTCTTTTTGTATCCCCAGTATTTAGCAGTGTCTGACACATAGTAGATGCTTAATTGATTGATTGGTTGCTTGGTTATTGCCCTTTGAGTTCCTTGTGATCTTTGTTCTTAGATTCTTCTATTCTGTGACTTGCACTCATAATTTCCAAAATTTGGAGGCAATGCTAGTAGTATCCAATTTTACAAATGCCTTCTAGTCAAAGTTCGTTTTCCAAATCTGATTCTAGATTGTTGTCCTTCTGCAGCATTTATTTAAGACATTCATAAATATGGACTGACTTGATAATCTACTTGTTAAGTTGTATGGCTTAATCTTCATAGCATTCATTTTTCATCCACTTTGCTTTTCACATGTAAATGGGTAAACCAATCTCTGTAAAATTACTTTTAGACACTTTCAGAACCTCCTCATAAAAGGAATTTTTCATAGAATCAGACAATTGAAAGGACCTGAGAAGCCTATAACATACACAACAATTGGTCATCCAGACTTTATTTGATAGCTTCCAATGAGGGAGAATCACATGCATTTCACTTTTGTATACCTTTTCAAGATTAAGCAGTTGTTTCCTTATGTATTCCACAAATTGATCCTGGTTCTGCCCGCTAGGGCCAAAGACTAACATAAATCGATTTTCTATGTGACTGCTTTTCAAATACTTAAAAACAATAATCTCCTCAAATCATTTCTCCTTAAAGTTAAACATCTCTAATTCCTTTAGCTAATCATCACACTACACACTCTGAATTCATTTCCCTATGACAATTCTCTTCTCCTGTATATTCTCCTGCTTAGAAATGTACTTCCTAAAATTTGGTACCCAGAATTAAACACAGTGCTTTAGCTTGGATCTAACCTGCACAGAGATCAATAGAATAATTTCTTCCTGTGTTCAAGATTCTGTGCCTCTTTTAGTGTGCCTGAAAATCTAGTTGCCATATTATGCAACTGACCAAAATGGTCATGTTCCATGGGATAGCTAGGTGTTACAGTGGATAGAGTATCATTACTGAAGGGAGGAAAACTCGTCATTCTGAGTTCAAATCCAGCTTCAGGTTTTTACTACCTTTGTGACTCTGGGTAAGTCACTTAACCATATTTGCCTCAGTTTTTTGTATCTGCAAAAATGATCTGAAGAAGGAAATGCCAAACCACTCTGTATCTTTGCTGAAAAAACCATAAATAGAGTTAGGAAGAATCAAACATGACTAGAAAATGACTTGACAACAATTCCCAGATTTTTCAGTTGAACTGTTCCCTTATCTTATACTTGTGAAGCTGATTTAAAAAAAAAATCCAAGTATAACATAAATCTTAAGTTTAACCTGATTTAGTTTCATCTTACTACTTTTGGCCCATGTTCTGTCCTCTGTCAAGGTCTTTCAGAATTTGAGCTCCATCGTTCAGTGTATTAGTTATTTTATCTAGCTTTTAGTCCTTTCCTATTTGATCCAGATATCCAAGTCACTGATAAAGGTATTCAACACATTGGGAGTACAATACTAGACACATCCTTCCATACTGGCCTTGCAACATTAAAGACTCCATTTTATGGCTAGTTCTAAATTCATCTAACTATATTTTGGCTAGTGCCTAGGGACAGAGGGATAGCTCACTGGGCCTGGAGTTAGGAAAACCTGAGTTCAAATCCAGCTTCAGATACCTACATACCTGTGTGATGCTAGACAAGTTACTTAACCTTTGTTTGCTTCAATTTTTTCAATTGTAAAATAGGGATAATAATAGTACCTCTTCCCCAAAATTGTTATTATAATCAAGTGAGATATTTGTAAAGCGCTTATTTAGCACAGTCCTGATAAATGTCAGTTGCTTTTCAGTCGTGTCTGACTCCTCATGACTTTATTTGGGTTTTTTAAGCAAAGATTTTGAAGTGGTTTGCCATATTCTTATCCAGCTCATTTTACAGATGAGGAAACTGATGCAGACAGGGTTAAGGGACTTGCCCAGAGTTATATGGCTAGTAAGTCTCCGAAGCCAGATTTGAACTAAGGAAGGTGAGACTTGATTCCAGGTCTGGCATTCCATCTACTGCTGCCTCCTAATAGTGTTCAATAAATGCTTGTTTCCCTTTTCCTTACTTCTAAAGGAGTTCCTTAAAAGACTTCAGTATGTACTTTATTGAAATATTGGTAAATTTTAAGTGGAACAATGAAAAGAATGCGAGGCCTGGAATCAGGAAGACTCAAGTCACTTAATCTTGTTTACCTCAGTTTTCTCCTCCATAAAATGAGCTAGAAAAGGAAATAGCAAGTCACTGCATATCCCTGCCAAGAAAATCCCAAATGGAGTTACAAAGAGTCAGACATGATTGAATTGATGGAACAATAAAAATCTCCCAAAGTGGTTTTGATGATCAAATGAGATAATATTTGTGAAGTGCTTAGTGTAGAGTCTGATAAATAGTAAGTGCTTAATAAATGCTTTTTTCCCCTTTTTCCTTTTTTCTACAAGAATTCCACAAAAGATTCCTTTACATACAAAATTTCCCTGATATACCAGTAACCCTGTCAAAAAAAAAAAGGAAGTAATATTAATCTGATCTGAATTGATTTGTTGAAAACACACTAGTTTCTTTTTCTAGTTGTTAATGAACCATCTTTTTAATAATATCTTCTAGGATATTATTCCATAAATTAAAACAAAGTTCACTGGCCTGTAGTTTGTAAGGTTTACTTTTCTTTCCTCCTTTTTTGGAAATTTCCCATCCTATAGGACCTCTTTTATTCTCTGTGACCTTTCAGAGATTGTCTATAGTTGTTCAGGAATCCTTTGTTCTCATTCTTTCAGAAAACTAAAATTTAGTTTACATGAGACTCACAACTTCCAAAGTACCTTTCAGGCTTATTTATTCCTCTTAATGACTCTAATGACATTAAAAAACCCAAATCCATGCCTTCCTTTACACAGGCTGTCTGCCAAGACTAGAATACACATTTCCTCTTTTTCTTCTTCTTGGAATCTCCACTTTATTTTAGTGCTCAAATGCTACCTTCTTCTACAAGAGACCTCTCCTGATTCCCCAGATTACTAAAGCTCTGTAAAACATTATTATGCATTTGTACTTAGCATACAAACTTAGACTAGGAACTGTTATATTCTTGTCTTTGTAGTTCTAGCACTTAGTACAGTACCTAGAACATAGTAGTCATTTAATAAATGTGTGTTGATTGGTGTATTATGGACTTATCAAGGACATCTAGATACTTTCTTAATATCTAGCAAATTATTTTGCATTTCAAGCTCCTTGATCATTTATTTTTATTTTTCTCTGATTCTGTTTGGAAACTTGATTTGGAAACTTGTTTGGATTGTATTTGGAATTCTTCATGACACTGATGAACACCTTAGGTGAACATATGTTGAATTGTTTTATGCTTCACTTGATGTCAGTACTCAGCGGATTGTAGAACAATGTTATGTCCATAGTCACATCTGTCATAGAATCTTGTATAATTTAATATATGTAGAGGAGAGAGTTTGAAGAGTCTTCAAAGGTGCATTTTTTCTGCTAAGTCTATTGGTTTTTAGAAACTAATGGATATTGGATGCATCAGTATTTTATATTTTCCATGCCTTTAAATCAATTGCATGACCAGAAAGATGGGATCTGCTATAGATAATTATTGTAAAATATAATATATTTCCTTTCCATGTTTTCATCACACATACCTTCCATGCATGCACAGACCCCTTCTCAATATGCTTTATGGTACTGGAAAATAAACATATTGGCTAGTAGTTGCTGACACTTTCTTTGTTACCTTTAGGAGGTGGGTAGTGATTGTATCTGTGATCTTTTCCATTCTTTTGGAATCTTTCTATCTTTGAGACATTTTAGAATTCAGTCCCTGAGTATCTTAAAAAATGGTGACACTTCCATTACAGATTTTCTCTTTGTCTATAATCAGGACCAGCTGCCCTTTCCAACTTGGTCTTCTTAGGTACCATTGCTATGCATAGCACATTGGGAAGTGGAAGAGTCTAAGAAAGCCAATGGAACATGGTGGTTAGAGAGCTGACCTTAGAGTTTAAGAGTCCGTTCAACTCTCATTTCAAATACTTAGTAGCTCTGTAGTCCTGAGTACCCTTAGTCTCAATGAACCTGAAGTTCATCAAGTACTAATAATACCTACATCACAGAGTTTTGTGAGGTTCAAATGAGTATTTTTCAAAATTCAAAAAAGCATTGTATAAATGCTAATTATTATTATTATTATCTGTAATGATAACAAATTACAGTATAAACAGAGGAAAATTTATTTCAAATTTTGTACTTCCAGCTTCATTCAATAAATTAATTCAATAAACATTAAGTACCTACTATGTGCCAAGTGCTGCTCTAAGGATTAGGAATACAAATAAGAAAGAGAAAAACAGTCTCTGTCCTTACAAGGAGTTTATATATAATGATTTTATCTGCAGACTTTCACAGGATAATCTGCCTAGCTGCATCCTATGTCAGAGTCTTTTCAAGATTTTCTCCTCACCTGTATTTTTGCTCTTTTGTCAGATGACACTACCCAAAATTTTCATTCTTGCACTTGTGTAATTTGCAAATGAGTGTGTCTGAATTGGTGTTCTCCTTGGTCATTGTATCTGTCTGCATGGTGAGAGGAATAAGTGTTTGTTGGTTAAAGTAAATTCTAGTCTTTTGGCCTCCTTGTGATGCTGACTGCTTTACATAACTTAAAACCTAAGGAATGGTAATAGTGAAATTTAATAGATTTATTGTTTTCCTTTTCTAGTTTTGCAGAGTTGACAGCCTGTTTTAAAAGGTCAGGTCAATTTTGCTATAATCGCATGTGACATCTTCTCATCTTTATGCTTTCTCCTCACTTGATATTGATTTTGACCTCTGCTCTAACGGGTTTATGATCTGAGTATAGCCAATTTTGAAATGGCTGCTGTATTTGGAAACAGCCGTTTACTGTCTTTTAAGTAAGTAAGATAGAGTTGATTTCATTTTTCATATTTTGACATGGCCAAAGAAACCACCATCGAATGTTCAGCCTACTAATAATTTGCTTTTCCATATCTGCCAGTCTTTGGACACAGCAAATTCATCTTGTCCCCAGGACTGTATTTGAAGGCTTTTAGCTTAGTAGGGCCTGCTTGAGCTATCACTTCAATGGTCTAACTTTTGAGAATCCAGGGTCACCTTGACATAAGAACACACCAAAATAGATGATTCTCTTCTTGGAGAAAGTATTTTTTTAAAAAAAATCTTTATTAATAGATTTTTATTTTCCAAATATATACAAAGATAGTTTTCAGCATTCACTCTTGCAAAACCTTGTGTTCCAAATTTTTCTCCCTTCCTTCCCTCCACTCCCTCCCCTAGACAACAAGTAATCTAATATAGGTTAAGGATGTGCAATTCTTCTAAATCTATTTTCACATTTATCATGCTGCACAAGAAAAATTAGATCCAAAAGGAAAAAAAATGAGAAAGAAAAAAAAACAAGTAAACAGCAACAAAAAAGGTGAAAATACTATGTTGTGATCTATATTCAGTCCCCATAGTCCTCTTTCTGGATGCAGGTGGCTCTCTCCATCACAAGTCTATTAGAATTGATCTGAATCACCTCTGTTGAAAAGAGCCAGAGTTGATCATCACATAATCTTGTTGTTGCTATGTATGTTCTCTTGGTTCTACTCACTTCATTTTGCATCAATTCATGTAAATCTCTTCAGGCCTTTCTGAAATCATCCTTATGGATGGAACAATAATATTCCATTACATTCATATACCATAACTTATTCAGCAATTCCCCAGCTGATGGGCATCCACTTAGATTCCAGTTCCTTTCCAATACATAAAGTGCTGCTGCAAACATTTTTGCACATGCGGACTCTTTTCCCTTTTTTATGATCTTTTTGGGATACAGGCCCAGTAGAGACATTGCTAGACCAAAGGGTATGCACATTTTGATAGTTCTTTGGGCATAATTCCAAATTGCTCTTGGAGAAAGTATTTTAAGACTTTTGATCTTAAAGAGTTGATAATCTACTAGAGATAATAGGTATAGATAATCCTTTATGAAAATTAAAATCATGGAATGACAAAAGTTCAAAGACATTTTAGAGATGACCTAGAATCATTATCTCCCTGCTCCAAAGAGGAAGAGAGGAGGACAAGGAGGATAACAGGAATTAGAATTTCTATAGTGCTTTAAAATTTACAATTCACTTTACAATTATTATCTTATTTTATCCTCAAAACAATTTTGGGAAATTTGGGAGAGCTGCTATTATAATCTCAATTTCATGGTTGACAAAAATGAGGCAAACAGAGGCACACAGGGTACAGATTGGAACTCAGGTTTTCCTGAGTCCAGGCCTACTAGATCTCAATTCACTGAATCACTTAGTTGCTGCTTTCATAATTTTAAAGTAAATGTTTCCCAATTCTGTCTTCAATTGTAATCTCCATACATACCTCTCCAACTGCTTGTAAGACATCTTTACCTCAATATCCCACTGGCCTCTGAAATTCATTCAGCATGTCCCAAACAGCTTCATTAGCATGGCATGTTGCTGCTTCTGCCTTCACTATTTCTATTACTGCATTCTACCACATTCAAATCTTTACTCCCTCTTCTTACTCTGACATTGGAGCAATCAATTAATCAATGAACAAACATTTATTAAGCACCTAATATGTACCAGGAATTATATCACATGTTGATCATAAAAAAACAAAAGTCAAAAGGCCTCTTGCCTTCAAACAGTATACATTTAATCATCCCTAAATCTTACTCTTTCCCCACAGTATTCCTTATATCCATCTCATCTTCTCTACATGATCTCTAATAAACTCAGGAATAGTTCCTGCTATCTGGATGATGATAATAGCTTTCTAACTGGCTTTTCAGCTTGTCCATTTCAATGCAGCCTGCATATGCTACTGAAGTCATCTTTCTAAGTCATAATTCTCCCCCTCCCCAGAAATCATCAATTTCTCTTCTTAATGTACCAGGAAAAAAAATTCCCTATAATCCAAGGCTATACATAATCTAACTAATCTCGTCTATGACTTTTCCCTTAGAGGTACTCTATGTTTCAGTCAGAATGGACTAATAACCTTCTCCACATATTTTACCAGGGTTCCTCATATAGTGTTTCCTTTTCTGATAACATCTTCCCATTCTTTCTGCCTACTGGACTCCTTCAAGGTCCAACTCAAAAGCCATAGCCTCTATGAAGGTTTGCTGAATTTATCAGCTGGAAATTAAGTTCTCCCTCCTTTGAACTCAAAACACTTTGTGCTTTTCTTTACCCTACCATATCCTATTTTGTGTCTTAAGAGTAAGTAAGTATATAATACTTTGAAATTTGCAAAGCTTTTCCCATAGGATATCTCATTTGATCTTTGCAACAACCCTGTGAGGTAGGCGGGTACTATTATTAACCCCATTTTATGGATGAATAAACTAATACAGAAAGGTTAAGTAACTTGCCTAGGATGACACCTAGTAGGTATCTGAGGCAAAATCTGAACTCAATCCTCCCTGACTGCAAATCCAACACTCCTGACTACCTTTATAGATAGTTGTATGTATCTTATCTCCATGATTAGACTATAAGCAACTTGAGTTCATAGGCTATGTTTTGTTCATCTTTGTGTTTTCCCCAGATCCCACTCCCACCCCAGAGACCAGCAGAGTAGGGACTTAGTAAATATTGTCTCTGAATTTACTGGAGAGATCCCTATGTTAGTGTATTTAGGCTGGATTGCACAGGTAAGAGTCTGGAAGAAGAGGTCAATGAAGAGGTTATTAACATAGACTAGGTGAGAGGTATTGAGGACCTCAAATGGAGTATTGACGGTAGAAGAGAAAAGCAAGAGACTGATTCAAGAGATGGTTCATGGGCAAAATCAACAGAATGTTGTCATTGATTGTTTGTGGAATATGAGGGAGAAGAAGGAATTGAAGATGATTTGATTAGAAATAAAATAAAGATTACCGGTCTGATTAACTGGGAGGATAGCACTGTTCAGGTTACTAGGGATAAAAAGAATCATAATATTCCATCACTATTCAAATTAGAGAAGGGCATGGCTTTGTCCCATGGTACCAGTATTCCTGGGGTATACTTCTTTACCATTGCTAAAAGTCCATCCTGCTGTTCTCACTTTACTCCATATGTCTTGACTGGCCCTCAGAATCCTCTCATTGTGGCACATTTTTCTCAGAACTCACTTTGTCATATTCCCTCTGCCCCCACTTGCTGCCTCCACAACCTCTGTCTCCTTCAGACAATTTGAGAATTGGGGATCATCAGTTATGTTTTGAGGCAAGGAGAGAGGCTCTTCAACTGGCCCTGGTCATATTATTTTATTTCTCAGAGTATCAGCAAATGACTTTGTTTCAGGTACAAGAATTTCTAACTACAACTCTGCACACAGTCCCTGTTCTTCAATGAATCTACAATCTAGTTAGAGATATGGAATAAGTGTACCTGAAACACAGATCAACAGCAAGAGTTAAATAACAGGGAAAAACAATATTGCATGAGATATCATTGAACAATAGGCAGCAAGTATTAAATGTCTTAGGCAGACTTTAAGTGTTAAGTTCAATAAAAGGGGAAATTATTGTAGATTGAGGTAGCCAGTGAAGACTTCAAGGAAGTGGACCTTGATGGCCAAAGGAGTATTTGGAAAGTCAGAGAACTGGAATAAAGTATGAATCAGAGAGGACACTATGAACCAGGGTCCTGGGTAAAATGGGCAGTAGGCAAAGGCTGTTTGTAGGGTGGAGGGATAGGAGTAGCTACATATCTCCTTCCTCCTCCCTGTGTGAGTTCCATCTCTGCATGGAGCAGTGATTCCTCATACATGAGACTTCTCTTGACAGCTCCTAGGCTGGAGTGGCAACAAAACAAATGTAAAGAGAAAACAAGCACTTTAGAAGCATCCGTTAGAAGAGGTTGTCGCTGAGATTTGCAGAAACACTTCAGGCAGCGCTCACCAGGCAGGGCCCTCTTACTGCTCCCACAGCGCCTAGTTCCCATCCTCCTCACCAGGCAGGAGACTTTTACCACTCCCATGGTACCTCGCTCCCATCATTCTCCCCAGGCAGAAATGGGCTCTTCAGATGCACCAATTGTTGCTGTTGATTTCAAATTAAGCACCCTCTTTTCCCATTACTCCACAGGGATTTCACCAAATTCAGCTCCATTGTCTCTGAGCAAAGTTGGCCCACCAGTGCCTTGTTACTCTAAAGAAATAGGCCAGGTTCTCAAGCCTACAATCATATATTTTCCGGAGTGGAAGGTATCTTGGAGGGATCTAGTATAACAGTAGTCTCACTGGGTGATGAAATTGTCCTCTCTGGTCTTCCTGATGGGAGGGAATCCAATTTTTGCTTTTGTTTGTATGTATTTGTTTGCTTGTTGTTTTCCCAGTATATTGTAAGCTCCTTGAGGACAGGAACTTTTACTTCTTTTTGTATCTCCAGTGCTTAGCACAATGCCTTGTCACAGTATGTGTTTAATATGTTTCCTATCTCCAGGGAGGAGATGCTTATTATCTGTTTGGTGCAGTACAAAGAACATTGGACTTGAAAAATCTGGGTTCAAATCCTGGTTCTATTAGTTATTAATTGTGTTGTTATTACCTTGGACTAGTCATTTTACTTCTCTCTACCCCAGTTTTCCAATCTGCAAAATGAAAGGGTTGGATTAGATGATCTCCAAGGTTATTTCCAAATCTAAACCCATGAATCTATCATCCTACACTCTCCCAAAGTAGCCTATTCTTATGTTTATTTTGATCCCCAGTTTATCCTCTTGTATCTTCCATCCATGAATCCTGGCTAAGTCATCTGAACCTACATCTGAACCTTTCTCTTTCCCACAAAAAAAAATTCCTTTGCATATTTGAAGACAAGGATTATCACACACACATAAGCAATCACACACGTGCACATACTCACTCCTTTTTTTCCCTAGGGTTCACTTTCTAGTAACATAGGTTCATTTCACTGCTATCGTCTAGAGACCATGCTCTGTTGATAGATCTTATGGGAATTTTAAACCCTAAAGGGCAGGTGGAAGAGACCAGATGGATTGGTAAGAGATGTTTTAGTATCATGGTGGAGTCCACTGAAGCCCTTTCCATCAGAAAATGGGGGGGGGGGGCTACAGGACATATCTGCTTCCATTCATTGGGCCAACTCCAAAACCAAATTAACAAAATCCTTTAATACTCTGCTGTATTCCTAAACTTAGCAGTAGCTGCATTATACCCAAATCCTGGAAGTATCCTTGTTTGTTAAGGATAAGAGTCCACCTGCACTACCACACGCTTCAAGTGCTTGCTGAGTTGGGCATGGTTATTGCATTTCAAAATGTTTTATGGAAGTTACCAGCTATAAAATAAAAATAAAAAAATGCTTCTCATAAGTCTGTATAAAATACTTCTACCCTAGACTCATAATTCACAATGTGTATGATAAGGTGTGCTTTGCTAGCTCACCAGACCTTGTGTTGTTTCTTTGTCTGTAGCGGATGATGCCTGTGGTGGGACCTTGAGGGGCCAGAGTGGTATCATCTCCAGCCCACACTTCCCCTCTGAGTATGGCAACAATGCTGATTGTACATGGACCATCCTCGCAGAGCTGGGAGACACCATTGCCCTGGTCTTCATTGACTTCCAATTGGAGGATGGTTATGACTTTCTGGAAGTCACTGGGACAGAAGGCTCCTCACTTTGGTAAGAATGGCACTTTTTTTGGCCTTTTTCCTTTCCTCCATGTTAATTTTTAACAGTGGAAATTTACTGCTCCCAGATCCCTAGTCTCCCTTGAACACTTGTACCTGCAGAGAAATGTCACGGCTGGCAGTTAGAGATACTATTAAAGAGTTCTAAGTACACGGTAATGAGAAATCACTGCATATTTTTTATAGCCCAGTTAAGTTTTACAATGATTGGTGTCTGATTTGAAGCATGTCCTTGCTGAAAAAGTTCATGATAGTCTCCACTTGAGTAACTTGCTTTAAAAAAGAAAGGAAGGAAGGAAGGAAGGAAAGGAGAGAGAGAGAGAGAGAGAGAGAGAGAGAGAGAGAGAGAGAGAGAG
>JAJPUD010000601.1:438460-460995 GCA_023553655.1 Myrmecobius fasciatus | reverse complement strand
AGAGAGAGAGAGAGAGAGAGAGAGAGAGAGAGAGAGAGAGAGAGAGATGGAGATGGAGAAGGAGGGAGGGGGAAAGAAAGGATGGAGGGAAAGAAGGAAGGAGGGAAGGAAGGAAGGAGGGAGGGAGGGAAGAAATGAAGGAAGGAGAGAAGGAAGGAAAAAGGGAGGGAGGGAGAGATACAGAATGGAAGGAAGACAGACATAGAGAAAGAAAGAAAAAGAAATGAAGGAAGGAAGAGATGGAGAAAGGAAGGAAGAGAGAGAAGGATGGAAGGAGGAAGGAAGGGAGGGAGGGAGGGAAGGAGGGAGAAAGAAAAAGAAAGAAGGAAGGAAAAGAAAGAAAGAAACAAAGGAAAAAAGATAAGGAAAAAAGTCTCAGTCACTGAACTTGGAAAGGACTCTAATAAAAGAGTTTGGACTCTTGCCCAGATTCCAGAAAATACATTATCCCTTTCCATCAGCTTTTACACTTCCGGAAGGAATTTGAGGCTAAAGTGGTATTTGTTGTAACCTTCAAAATGTTGCCTGTAGAATTAAAAAGGTAGCATGCTATAGTGAGATTCATGCATAGGATCAGAGATTTAGAACTGGAAGGGACCCTAGATTTTACCTAGTCTAACCTCTTCGTGTCACAGATGAGGAAAGTGAAGACAAGAAGACTACATGACTTGTTTATGTTCACACAACTAGTAAGCAACCAAACCGGGATTCAATTTCACATGCTAGAACTCTGAATTTAACCTTCATCCCATTATACCACACTACCTTTTGGAAAGAACTGTGAATTTGGATTCAGAGGACCTGGATTTGAATCCAGGGTAATGTACTTCTTACTTGGGCTGGGAGGTGGCACAGTGTTGTGTGTTGGATCTGAAGCCAGGAAGACCCCATTTGAAATCCTTCTTCAAGATGCTTACTAGCTGTCTAAGCCTAGTCAAGGTATTTAACCTCATCTAGCCTCGGTTTCCTCATCTGTAAAATGGAGATTATAATGGCATTTACCTCCCAGGTTGTGAGAGGATAAAGTGCTCTGTAAACCTTATACTACAATATAAGAGCTAACTGTAATCATTATCATCCTCATCATCACTTGCGTGACTTTGGGTAAATCTTATTCCCTCCAAGTTCCTCATCGGCAAAATGTGGGAATTGGCTTCAGTGACCTCTTCCAGTTCCATAACTATGTGACTAAAAAAGAATGTCCCTCACTTTGGTTTTGAAAAGGCAGAGCTCACACACTTTTGAAATTCTGGTACTCTTACTTTCCTAATTATCTCTTATTCCTACCAGGATCAATTTCCTACCATTTCCCTCTTGGTAAAGTGGGGATCACTGTTTGTACCCTAAGAATTCATAGCATTATCATCATAAGCAATCAGCCAAGTTAAGGTTACAATAACAATAGCTAAGTTAGTGATGCAAACTATGCAGTGCATTGTAAATATCAAGAGTGTCAAGACTAATAAATAATTCAGACAGTCCTGGAACAAGAGTGCTGGAGAACAGAGGCATCCAGCATGCTGTGGGCAGGCTTACATTCCAATGTAATTAAAAGGTAATTCATTGAAAAATATTTAACAAAATAAATAAAAACACAAAAGAATGTAGCTAGTGTTAATATGTGATTTTCTAAGTCAATATGCAGTGATATGGATCCTTATTTACATTTTAGTGGCCCTGGATTCTATTTGAACACAGTACTAAAGTCCCTTGCACATGTTAAATGATAGGATTGTGGATTTAAAGATAGAAGGGATTGAAGATTCCATCAAGTTCATCCCTCTCATTTTTCACATGAGGAAACTGAGGGAAACAAAAATTAAGTGACTTGCTGAGAGTCACACAGCTAGGAAGTGTCTGACACAGGATTTGAACTCAGGTCGTCCTGATTTAAAATCAGTATGCTAACCTCTGCACCAAATAGCTGCCTTCAATGCATAAAAGATGTTTGCCAAATTTAATCAATGTCTATAGATTGCTTTAAGATTTCCAAAGTGCTCATTTGATCCTCACAACCTCATTATGAGATAAACATTTTAGCTCTGGATATATCATTTCCTTTACTCATACTATTGTATGTGCCCATGAGAAAAATAGTACAGGTATAATTATCTTCATTTTGCAGATGAGGAGACTCTCAGAGAGATTAAGTAACCTTCCTAGTGTCACAGAGCTAAGAAGGTTCTGAAGTGAGTTCAGCCCTCTTTGGTCAGTTGTTGCTACCCTAGAATCATAAGAGTCTTTGATCTGGACTTGGACGGGACCTTAGAGACCACTAAAGCCAATCCAGTCATTGTACAGATGAAAAAACTGAGACAAAGTGAAGAAGTTAACTGCTAGTGCAGAGTTATACCGGTTTTAAATGTTTGAGGTGGGATTTGAATCCAGGCCTTCCACACTCCCAAATTTAATACCTTTCAATACATTGACACTCTTAGGAGACCTCTCTTAGGGAAATGACCAGGCTCAGCTTCATCCGCTTTGGGATGACGGAAGGACCTCAATCATCAATCAATCACCTGATGAGGGGGCCCTCAATAAATGTGTTTAGCCCTTTCCTCCCCTTTTCCTTATCCTTTATCTATCTGAGGTTCAAGCTTGATTGCCTGCATACCCTCACTTCCCAGGTAAGACTCGACAAGTTGCCCAAACTTCTGAAGTGAAACAAATGTGAAAGAATGTGCCTTCTCCCATTAAGCTGCCTCGGTGGGGGAGAAATTAAATACAGGAAATCGTTAAGGGAGCTGCGCAGGAGTCCTCACCATTCACTGCTGGTGCCATACCAGCAAGCCACACTGCATTTGTTGTACTAATTTGTACTTGCATAGCAATTAGAGATAAATAACCTTTGAGTGCTAAGGATATATGTGTATGGGGAAGCAGCGATCGCCTACTACCTGTGGTTTATGAATCCCCGGACCCCTCTGAAAATCTGAAGCTGCTAGTTTATGAGTATACTGTTTTTATTAGCATACATTATAGCAGTTTCGGGAGACCATTCCTTTGGAACCATTCTATGTGGTACTGAGAAGTAGAAAAGAAAGATGACATGTCCTGTTAGTAGCAGATAAATTTGGACAATTGGACACCCCCTCATCTATCAACAAGACACCTGCTCTCATGGGAAGTAAAAACAACTGTGGCATTGAGGAACACAACAGCTACTGTTTTCTCATGGTTTCAGAAAGGTGGCAAACTCTGAGCAAGATTCTTCAGGACCAAGATAGGACAGTCTTTTGGTTTCTGATTTTGGAGATGGGATGGGGCACAAAGATATGAAATAATTTGCTCAGGGTCACACAGTCAGTGCTTGTCAGAAACAGAATCTGTGCCTGGGTCTTCCTCACTCTGATGTGGTATCTCTCCACTGTACTATGTTGTTATGGGATTTCCCTGTTCTAATGCCTTTAAAATGTTTTGTACTTATATAGCAATACAAAAAAATTATTATTATTATTAATTAAAATATGCAAAAAAGTTCAAAGTGAAATAGATCTATTTTAGGAATGTCTCTTTAGCAGCTGTTTAGTGGATTGGACAGGGAAACAACTGAATTTCTTGAGATGATGGCTGAGAAAGTGATTTGAGTATCTGGATCCTTTTTAAAATATACAAGATTTTTGATCAATGTTTACAGAATTATATGGAACTAAGCACTTTGCACAGTTCTTTGTGGCTAGTTGGCACTTAATAAATGCTTATTATTGACTGACTGACTGACTTAGGTTTGTTGCAACTGGTATAATGCTACCTGCATAGAGTAATATTTAGAAACTCTATCAATAGAAAATCCTTTTTCTATCTTGACTTTATGCAGAACATCTTCTATGACATGGGTGAATGCCTCAGGTGAACATATATTTCACTGTTTAACACCTTGCTTAATATCAATACCCAGCGGATCATTGAGCAAAGTTATCTTGGCAGTCCTGTCTGTCACAGAGTCTCATATGATTTTGATGTACATGTGGAAATTATCTTCTCTGAAGAGATCCTTTAAGGATGCATTTTGCTCTACTGAGTTAAATGTTTAAAAATATATACATATATATTCAACAAACAGCAGCATCTTATATGCTTTATACAGATCATTCAAATTGGGTTTCTAAAGATGTGATCTACTATAGGAAATCATCATCCTCAAAAGTCTGACTCTTCCTATCTCATGTTTTTATCAAGTATATTCCATGTGTGCAGAGACCATTCTCAAAAATTTCTTGTTGAGATGGAAAAGATGTTGGTATTACTTTGGGCATTACTTTGCATAAGGGGTTAAGGGATAGGGCAAAAACAGTTTTCGTGTGTGTGTGTGTGTGTGTGTGAGCTTGCATGAAAGGGCATGCACAGGGGTGCTTTTTCTCTCCTTGAGGCTTCTTGAAAATCAACCTAAGTGCCTCCAGCATAGATTTCTTATCTATGAATTGGACCTGGTCCAAATGATGCTCTTCTTAATATTTCCCCCCTTTTCTTTCCAACTTTATTTATTTCCTAAAGTGCAACTTCTTTGTATTTGATACTGAAGATTTGAAGCCCAAATGGGGCAGGTCCACTGCCATTGCTGATGAGAGCCGATTGTTGGTGATGGAATAATGTCAGTAGGTCTCTACTGTCTCATAACTTTTTGTACCTTTTAATTTTGTCAACAAATGTACTCAGGAGGAAGTTGAGATATATCTTTACTATCCTTGAGTTTTGTGTAGCAACACTGTTTAAAAAACTTACACTTTTCCTCTTGCTGGGCAAAATGAAAGTGATACAAATAAACTTATACTTTGATGTAGTGTGTTGCTATTGACTGCCTTGTCTCTTGCTTTGGTAGGGAGATTAAGTATTCACTGAGGCAGTTTATGGGCTCCTTATCCCTCTTCTCTGTGGCTGTTATTTTGCATTAGTTGGAGTTTTCTAGAAGCTATAATTGACCTTTAAAAAATAAATGGAGATGTTTTTCACGTAAGAAGGATTCTGCTTTCCCTAGGATAATGGATTTCATTTTGTTATAAGTCATCACATGGGTTGAAATGAAGGCTGGAAGTTCCTGGTTGACAGACACACACATTCTTGGGCACATAAGAAGGAAAATGGGCGAGCTGAGACCAGGAGTGTGCAAGGTTAATTGAAATAAACTGTTGCTCCTTGGCCTTCTGCTGTGGCTTTCCAGGGTCAAGAATAACATAGAGGCAAGGTATATTTATTAAAATGCTTTATTGGCCTCTGTAGCCCTAGCTGGTATCTACAAAGAGCTGGCTTATAGCACAAAACATTGCTACAATTTTTCACTCTCCCAGAAATTCAGGACTTCTCCTTCCCTAACACTCATCTTCCTATCCTGCAATCCCCATGATACTTTGCAAGCATCATCCACTCTCCGCTCCAAGTATCACTTAATGTCTACAAATCTCATGCTTCTGTTTGTGTTTAACCTCATTATGATATCATTGGGGGGATATATGACAATGTTCTGCATATATTCAAGAACTTATTCCTCTGTGTAGTGTTTTATGATAGTTGCTTCTCTGATGCCTCAGTTTACTAGGCCATTCTGAAGCCCTGCTAATTGCTTCACATTCCTATGGCCTTTTGATGCCTTGTGGTTATTCTTGCAATGTTATCCCCCTCCCTTTTGGCTCCCTCTAAATTGCTTTAAGTCAGGGCTCTAAGGGTCCAAGGATGATTCCAAGGTGTCTGTGAGCTTGGATAGGATAAAGGAAAAATACATTTTTATTTTCACTAGCCTCTAACTAAAATTTAACATTAAAATTATTTAAAAGATTATTCTGAGGGGCAGCTAGGTGGCGCAGTGGATAGAGCACCAGCCCTGAAGTCAGGAGGACCTGAGTTCAAATCTGGTCTCAGACACGTAACAGCTGTGTGACCCTGGGCAAGTCACTTAACCCCAATTGCCTCAGCAAAAAAAAAAAAAAAAAAAATATTATTCTGAGAAAGAGTCTTTAAATTTCAGCAGACTGACAAAAAGATCTATGGTCCAAATTAGATTAAGAATCTTTGCATTAAGTAATATAAGAAATGGGAATTAAACCTGTGATTTTAGTGGTACTGGGAATTCTAGAGGAAGGGATTCTATCTTCTGCTGCAGACAGACACCTTCTCTGAAACTTATTGTCTCAGAGATTTGTCTCAAACACTGAGTCTAAATAATTTGGTAGGCCAGCTGGAAACATACAATCCATATGTGTCAGAGATGGGACTTGAACCTCTGAGCCTTTGTCCAAACTGCATTGCATTCCTAGAATGCACTCCCTTTTCACCTCTGCCTCTTTATTCAAGGATTCTCCTGTTCTCCTGAGATGCAGGTTTTTCTTTTTTTAATGAGCCAGGACATGTGGTTTATAGGCTGAAAGCCTTGGGTTGCCTGCCATACCCCTAACTGAGCATCCAACAATGAAGGAAAAGAACTTCCTTCACATTTCAACTCATGTGGCACCTCCTACCTTCCCTGATATCCTTTTCTCCTTGTCATTAACTCACTTCCTATTCAAATTATTATGTATTTGTTTCCTTATTTTGTTTCATCCTCCCTTCCTTCCTCTCTCAATGTAACACCCTTGATGGTAGGGACTAATTTTTTTTTCATTTTTGTCTTTGTATACCTTGCTTATATTAGATAGTAAATTCCTAGAAAATTGGGTGCAATTGGATCTCCTTTTCCCCTCAGCTTTTTATTGTTTTTAGCTTTTTTTTTTCTTTTACAATGTCATACTTTCCTATAGGACTGATACTGTTCCCATTACTCAGAATGTATTCAGAGTGGCATATCAGTGACTTCCTTAGCCAATCCCAAGGTCTCTGATATTGCTTTCTAATCTTGTGCCTTTCTGGAAAACAGATAAACTAAGGTTCTCATATTATTTCAGACTCTTCATAAATGTGTGAATATAAGCAAACCATTTAAACCTCTAAGCCTCAGTTTTCCCATCTCTAAAATGGGGGTAATAATACCTATTGTAATGCCTACTTGCAAAGATGTTATAATGCTCAAAAATTATTATGTATGTAAAGCACTTTTCCAACCTTAACAGATGACAAAAATACCAGTTATTAATATCACCTAATACAATCCCGTTATTTTAGATGTAAGGAAATTAAGGACTACTACAGAGATAAATTGAATCATAGATTCAGAGAATGGCAGTGATATTAGAGACTATATAGTTCAAATCCCCCATTTTATGGAGGAAGGGACCAAGTCTTCAAGATGTATATGTGTTTGCAGTGACTTGCCCTCTCTGAGCCTCAGTTTCCTCATCTGTAACTAGGGGTAATACTTGTATTATCTACCTAGCCCAGTGAGATAGCCTAGGGAGTTGAATGTTTTGTTCTTCAGATCCAGTTGCTTTGCCTTTAGCTGAGTGGGAAGGGTGAGAAGGTTAGTAGAATACTGAAATCCCACTGCCTCAGGCTGATTCTTGGCTGAAATAAATCATTAGTCTAAGCTCCTTCTTGGTGTTTTACTGACCCTTCACTGTGTGCTCTTTCTCCATTACCCCCAAACTTAAATCACATTTCCTTGCCTAGTCCCCTGGATCTGATGTTTCCTGGATTTCAGTTCAAATCAATTCAACAAACATTTATGTCAGAGCCACAGAAGAATTCGATGAGCCGACTCTCAATGCCGAAACATAATAGGCCCTTTTATTTGATATATTTAAGGAAAGGCCATGTGCTTAGCTGGAGTGACCTAAGGAAACTAGAGACAGGGAATAACTAGGGAGAAGGGAAAGACCTAGTGAGAGCTCCATTCACTAGGACCACAGTTGGCACTTCCTAGCTAGGGCAAATCTTTTCACAGTATAGACCAACACCTTCAAATGGGAGAGAAATCATTGAAGTTCCTCAGTCATGATGGTCTTCAGGTCACAGAAGATAGAAGGAATCCACTTTTGGGTCTATGCTTCCGGGGAAATTCTTTTATCAATATAGGTGTCAAAGCAGTTTCAAGGTCAGAGCTACTAGCCTGGGTGCCTTAATTGAGGGATGGCTTTCAGAGGGTGTCCTTCTCAGAAGAATCTAATTAGTTTTCCATTCCTGGAGAGTCACAGAGAATCAGGGACCAATCTGCTGGCTTAGAATATTCCAAGTATAGCAGTTTCCAGATGTGGGGTCAGGAAGGCTATTTGAGAGAAGGGATAAGAGAGAAAAAAATGGATGCCAGGCAGAAAAATGGGACAAGAGGAATAGATAGTCTGCCGAATACAGAAAAACTAGGCCAGAAAAAAATCCACCTTGGATTGGGAGGGGGGGGAACTATAACAATTTATTAAAAAACCTACTATGTGTCAGACATTATGGTAGATACTAGAGATCCAATGACAAAAATAAAGCAGTTCTGTCCTTGTGGAATTTACAGTGAGGAGATACAGTGTGTATATAGGTAAGAAAATTCAAAATAATGAGGCAAAATATTTTCCCTCCAACCCCACCCCCAACCCTGACTTCTTCCCAACTACTCCATTGCTGTTAAGAACAACATCATTCTCCTAGTCACTCAGATTCACTTCCTCATATTCATCCCACATATTCAGTCTCTACCAAATCTTTTTTTCTTTCTTTCTTTTTTTTTTGGTTTTACTTTCTCCTACTTCACCTTCCTAAACTCCTGACCTGCTCTCCAAATGCCTGACTTCCTCTTCTTTGGCCTTAAGTAGATGTAGCCTGATGAGCTCCTTAGTCACTTTTTATATGTATATTTTGATTTCCTTCTTCCTGACCAGACTCTGAGGTCTTTTAAGGGCAAGAGACTATGACAGAAACTTCTCAGTATGCTCTTGCTGGGCACACAGTAGGTATGAATCATAGTTGAGAATTATCTGAGAGATTATATCTGAGTTGTTTATGGAACACCCTGGTGAGTGGATGAATATCTAGGTTCCCTGCTTGAAAGTTTCCATTTTGGGAATGCCTTGTACATTGGTGAGTGTGATGATTATGGATGGATGGATGGATGGATGGATGGATGGATGGATGGATGGATGGAGAATTGCCTCCCAGGACAGTATATTCCACTTTTGGACAGTTCTAATTGTTTGGAAGTTTTGTTTAAATCAAGTTAAAATCTGTCAATTCCACTATTTGGTTCACTGGGTGCTGGGAAAAACCAGTCTAATCTTTCTTAGGATCCAAGAAAAGAGGTACAGGAAGAAGTGTTAAAAAGGTAGAAAGCCCAAGAAAATATAATTTCTCTGAAGGTAAAGGAAGAAAGAGTGTATAGAAGAACAGAATACAGTAGTCAAGAGTGTCTAATATCCACAGAAGTCAAACAATAGGAGACTATTAATGACCATAGAGAGAATAATTTTAGTAAAGTAATGAGGACAAGAGACAGACTGTAGTGAGGAAATGGAGGTATCAAGTCTAGACAGGTTTTCCCCAAAAATATATCATCACAATGGTGGATGATAAATGGGATAGCCACTGGATAAAAGAAGGCTTTTTCTAGAATTGGGAAGAATTATGCATATTTTCAGATGAATAAGAAGAAATATAGAAACAAAGAGATTAAAAACATCTAAGAAGAAAAGAAGGGAGCATAGAATCTGTAATAAAACAGGCTGGGGGATTGACATTAGTGAAGTTATAGGGATATTACCTCTAATGTCATCAGAGTTGAGAGTAAGAGACACAGAGCAAGTTTAAGGAGTGGAAAAAGGAAATTGATGGAGCTCATGAAAAATGTATTCTGTCTTCTTAGTGAAATAGGAGATTAAGCCATCCACTTCTATAAGTGCATGTTGGGGGAGGGAATATGGTTAGGGACTTGAGGGAAGAGAAAGATATTTAGAACACTTGTAGAGAAATAGATAGGAGTCTCTATGTGCCCAAAGTATCCTTGCTAAAAAGCCAAGGTAAACATTATTTTTCTTCATTTTTCATCAAAGACACAGGCTGAGAGGGAAATTGAGTGACTTCAAGTCACACCACTCAGAGAATGGCAATGACATTAGAGACTATATAGTTCAAATTTTCCATTTTATAGAGGAAGGGACCAAGTCTTCAAGATGTATATGTATGTGTTTGAAGTGACTTACTCTCTCTGAGCCTCAGTTTCCTCATCTGCACCTAGGGGTAATACTTGTATTATCTACCTAGCCCAGTGAGATAGCCTAGGGAGTTGAGTGTTTTGTTCCTCAGACCTAGCTGCTTTGCCTTTAGCTGAGTGGGAAGGGTGAGAAGGCTGGTAGAAAACTGAAATCCCACTGCCTCAGGCTGATTCTTTGCTGAACTAAATCATTAGTCTAAGCCCCTTGTTGGTGTTTTACTGACCCTTCACTGTGTGCTCTTTCTCTGTTACCCCCAAACTTAAATCACATTTTGGAATATATACCAAATAAGTTAATAATAGTAATAAAAATAGTTGACATTTATATTGTGTTATAAAGGTCATAAAATGATCTTGATGATCTTGATTGGATATTAGAGACAAGAGAGAGAAAAAACTCAAAATATCCCTGTATACAGGTATAATGTTATACCCCCATTATACAGGGAAGTGAAGCCCAGAAAGTTTAAATGATCTGTTCAAAACCACATAGGTAGCTCTTGTAAATGTCAGAGTCAGAATCCAAATCCAGAGCTTCTGACTCCATTTAGGTCTCTTAACTTGCCCTCACATACATATTCTTTTTTTTATTATTAATTTGCTCTTTCCTTGATTCTCTTCTTTTAGGAACTTCCTCTTTCATAGGACCTTTCATAAAGATATATAAAAATAAATGTCCTGATAGACTGTAAATGTTCTTTCCTGTAAAGAGCATGTTTATTATTTCAGATTCATCCCCAGTGGGAAAACTTCCCCTAAAGGACTATGGGGTTGTTTGGGTGGGGCCCTTTTCTAACAGAAGGATTGTTTTTGTGTTTCAGTCTATTTCTCCTTCAGTTGCTGTTAAACATTCATCACTGATAGAGGAAGGGTGATACATTGAGGAAGAGAGCTTGATACAAGACAGTAGAAATCTCGGTTTTAAATCCACTTCTGGTTCTTAATTACTAGATATGTGACCATAGGGAAAAAAATAACTCTTAGTCTCTGGGCCTTTTTTCTTCATCTATAAAATGGGGATGGCAATGCCTATAATAGTTACCTCTCAGAATTATTGGAAGGATCAAATAATAAATGGTAAAAATCATTAAAGATGGTGAGCTGGGGATGGAGTCAGGAAAGAGGAAGGCAGCATTATTTCCCAAGAGATGAAAAGCAGAAAATATCTTCACTCTCTAAGGTCTGTTTATGATCATTTAGAAAACTTGATGAAGTTTTGGTTAATACTGCATATTTTATGCATTCATTCAATAAATATTTATAGCTCACCTACCATGTGTGAGGCCCAGTGCGAAATGCTGTGGGGAGGAATGATATCTTCATTTTCCTATCTTCTGCCATTTCCATCCTGCAAATCCTTATCCCTTGGTAACCCCACTCCCAATCCATCACTCCTCATTTGTTAAATTCTTAGCCATCCTTTAGTGGCATTGCATGCATGAATGCAAAATCAGACAACTTGATATCAAGATTTTAGGAGGTGAGCATTCATGCATGTATTGTCACTGTTATGCTGCACCTTGGGGGACAGCCTATGCAAAGATATTTGAGATAGAATATACTGCTCAGTTCTTATTAGTCTTTTGCAGTGAATGGGCATTGACTCAGACAACTTAATTTGGAAAGAAAGACCTTAATTTGAAAAGGCCAAGGTCATCCACTGCATCCCAGGTCATTGCTAATGTTCTTGACTTTTGCTGCTGAACTTCTGATTCTGGAAGAGACAATGAGGTTGAGGACTTTGTGCAGTTCTGCCTCACCTAAATCCAATTCATGGGCAAGACATCACCCTATGATATCATTAGTCCTCTTTGAAGGACAAAACAACAACAATAAGTAAAGTATTTCACAAATCTTAAAGCTTTTGATAAATGTTAGTTTTTATTATGTAGTAATATTGTAATTCCTATGTTGTTATAATAACTCCCCAAGTTATGATCACCAAAGTTTCCCTTCCATGATGAGTCTGTCCCTCTGAGATTCCCTTCAGTTTACCCTTTAAATATCTTCTTTGTACACAGTTGTTTGCATATTGTCTCTCCTATTATTAGATATTGAGCTTCTTGACTGCAAGGACTATTTTTGCCTTTCTGTGTATCCCCAGCACTTAGGATACATACTTGGCACACAATTATAAGTATTTAATAAATGTTTGTCAGTCAGTCAGTTAGATGACTGATTGACTTGATAGACCAGAGTTACCCACAATAATCAAAGGCAAGATAATAGATTTGGAGCTAGAAGTGATTTCAGTGTCCATCTGACCCAACATTCCTCATTTTTCAGAAGAAATATCCAAGGCTTGGTCCAAAATATATTCAAAGCTTGATGGAAGTCACACAGCTAATAAGTAGTGGAGGTGGGCTTTTGAAATTCAGACATCTCCTGAATTAGATCCAGTCAGGGGCATGTATGCTGGAGCCAGCTTTAACCTGCTTTTGAACCAATTGTCAAATTTTCAACATGAGCATTTATACCTCAGAAATTGGCAATGTCAACAAATTGGGACTCAATTTATTTTTTATTGATTTTCTAGATTTAGTCAAGTGTTACTAATGCAGATTAAATTTAATAGTGTGCATGCATACCTTTTTTCCCACAGAGAGCTTGGTTATTAAACATTTACATGTTTTGCCCTATAAACATTGCTTGAACTCAGCGAGATTGCAGTAAAAGGCTCAGTGAATGAAGTCATCACCAGACTGAGACCTGGTGATGACATCATCATCATCATCATCACTAGCATTTATATGCCCCTGTAAGATTTGCAATGTAGGGGAAGCTAGATGTCATATGGATAGAGTGCCAGCCCTAAAGTCAGAAGGACCTGAGTTCAAATTTGACCTCACACACTTAACACTTCTTAACTGTGTAATCCTGGGCAAGTCACTTAACCCCAATTGCCTCAGAAAAAAATTGCAATGCGTTTTATATTTATTATGTCATTTGTCAAAACACCTGCCCTGAATTTAGCCATTAGTCTTGTCCAACTCTTTGTGATCTCATGGACCATATCACAGCAATATTGTCCGTGAGGTTTTCTTATCAAAGATTCTGGAATGGTTTGCCATTTCCTTCTCCAATTGATTAGGGCAAACTTTCCTGGAATCACACAGCTAGCAAGTGTGTTCTATACACTGAACCACCTAGCTGTCTCTTCTAATATAATACTTTGCCTTAAAACAAGCATTAGAGTAAAATTTGAACTCAGCCCCTCTGACTGCAGAAACAATGCTTTTTTTTTTCTGCTTTTCAGTGTCTAAAGTTCCATCATTCTTTGGCAAATCCCTTTAACATCATTATTGCAAAGCTCACAATATGAGCCTCTTGGACTTCATTATCACCATGGTCATTGTGATCATGGTTGTTATCTTCACCATTATGTCTTAAATCCCCTCACATTCTGCCTTAGAGATCTTTTATGCTTCTGTCTTTTGTTTATCTCATCTCTCATCCAATCCCATTGCTTCAGATTTGTAGATAACTCACATCTAAATCTCCAGTCCTGCTCTCATTATTTAGCTCCACCTTTCTATTAGACATTTTCCTCTGGATCAACCTTTCATCAGTCTGCTGTAAGAGGTACCAGATTCCCAAATGGATTATGGTTAAACTGGTGATACTGGTCAAACACAATCCTATTTTCTTGAAAGACAAGATAGATTATGTAAAAAATATTTTTAGTCTATTGTTGCCTTTTCTTTTTTATTTCAGTTTTTCCACTTACCCCACCTCTACCATAGAACCTACCTGAAACAAAGAAAAACATTTAAACAAAACCAGCTGACACAGAGACTATATCTGACAGCATATACCACATTCCATATATACCATCTCCCTATTAGTAAAAGAGAGGTGTATTTCATCAGCTTTCCAGGATTGAAATTTAAATAGGAATTTTGAGAAAGGTATACAGTAACCCTAGTTGGAGCAGTGAAGTGAGCAGTGGACAAAGAATCAGGCCTGGAGTCAAGTAAATTCAAATCCAGCCTCAGACACTTACTAGATTTGTGACTTTGGGCAAGTGAACTTAATTCTATTTGTCTCACTTTTCTCATCTGTAAAGTGAGATGGGGAAAGAAATGACAAACTATAGGATCTTTGTCAAGAAAACCCCAAAGGGGACCACAAGAAGTCATACACAACTGAGCAACATAAACAACAAACACGGTTATTCCAAAGCCTCATCAATCCATGTTCATTAGAAATAAACCAAAAAGTGAGTATTGTAACCTCTTAAGAATTCAATTAAAAAACTTCTGTCAAGTGTTTACTAATATATGGGGTCCTTTGCTGGGGAGTATGCACATTCCATCAAACAACCCTAAGAGGAAGCCACAGGTATTATTAAGTTCCTGTTTTTGACATAGGAGAAAAATTAAACCCAGAGAGGTAAAGAAGTATACCCAGTATAGAAGTGTCAGATCCAGGTGTAGCTAGATGACATAGTAGATCTGGAATCACGAAGATCTGAGTTCAAAACTCCAATTGCCTTGCAGCAATAAATAAATGAATGAATGAATGAATGAATGAATGAATGAATGAATAAATAAATAAATAAATAAATAAATAAATAAATAAATAAATAAATTAAATAAAATAAAATAAAATAAAATAAAATAAAATAAAATAAAAAGGAAGTGTCAGATCCAGGATTTGAACACAAGGCTTTTAGAATCTAAGTCCTTTGTTCTTTCTATCAGACCAAATTTCCCCAGGTTCTAGGTCAAGTGGTAATTCCAGAATTCATAATACCAGAGAGCTATCTGAGTGAAAGTAGGAGACCAGGAAATTTCCTTGGGAGCTAATGGGATTTTCTCATTTGGCAGATTCAAGCCATAAGCCAGGTTTGTTATATTCTTTTTTTATCTGTCCTAACCCACATTCTCCAAACTTCCTACAGGAACAGCATGCTTTCTTGTTCAGTTATTTCAAGTCTTTGTGATCCCATTTGGGGTTTTCCTGGCAAAGATATTGGAGTGGTTTGCCAATTCCTTCTCTAGCTCATTTTACAGATGAGGAAGTCAGGTAAATTAGGTTAAGTGACTGGTTCAGGGTTACATAGCTAGTAATGTTCAGGATCAAATCTGAACTCAGAAAGATGAGTCTTCTTGATTATATACACTGTACCACCTAGCTGATCCCAAACAGCAAGCTATGTTTTAATGTGCTCAATGTTAGTCAACATTGCAATGGAACAGTCCAAACAAACAAAATCAAAGGTAATATAATCTAATTGCATTGAGAGGCACAGTTTCCAAAATGAAGATGATGTACAGTTTTCTTTTCAATCCTTAGTCCTGGTCAGACCTCATATGAAATATTGGACTCAATTATGGAATCTGTCCAGAGAGGGGTAACCATGACTTGAAGTCATATCATTGAAGGACAGGGTTGATCTGATTAGGGAATGTTGAACTTGGAAGTTTAGATTTAAGAAAGTAGGTGTCAGTTGGAGAGAAGTCGATAGTAATTTCACCCAAAGAAAACTTCCTAATAATTAAGTGTTTCCAAAAGTTAAAAGGTCTGTTTTAGTTTTAGCAAGTTCTTACCTCTGGAGAAGTCTTCAGGTGAATTCTTAATAGCTATTGTCAGTGAAATTAAGTGGATTCTCCCTAAGGGATAGGCTGGACCAGATGTTTTCTAATGACTTAGGTTGTTACAGTTGATGCTGAGCATGGCACTTAGTAGGTGCTTAACAAATGTTTATTGGCTGACTTTGACACAAACATACTTTTCTGGTTGTATTTCACCTGAAATACCCCTTGTGAACAAAGTAGATAACTTGCTATCTCTTCATCACCTCATTTTCACACCTATTTGCTCTTGTTCTGACTGTTCCCTATGCTTCCCCTACATCTCTGTTGGTTGACATATCCTGCTTTAGCAGATAGCTTCTCTTGTTTTCTAGCATTTTATTATTACTACGCACTCACACATTTACAATTTCCATTATGTCTGTTGTCATATATAACTCATCTCTGACTAAAAATCTTTATAAATTCATTAAGATCAGTATTTATTTTTTATCTTTTTATTTCTCCTCTCTCCCATTCCCTTCCCATCGCCAAGCTTACCACATTATACACAGTAGGTACTTAGCAAATGTTTGTGTAATTAATGGGTAGTATCATAACCCCTATCATCATTACTCCATGCATCAACAATGTTAGAACAACTGGAAAAGCTGAGGTGACTCAGAGTAAGGGGGGCTGGGTGATGATCCTGATGTCCTCTGGCAACTTCTGCAGTCATATGGCCAATTATGACCATCACAGTTCAGGAAGGACACTGACAAATGAGTATGTGGAGAGTGATGACCAGGATAGGGAGAGAGGATCATAAATCTCGCTATGGTTCTTAACCATAAGTGTGCTGGTTAATATTTAGCAACTGCTTCAGGGGAGGGAGGTATATACAGGTCATTAGTTTAAAGCTAGTTAATAATATTTTACTCATCACTTTCTTAAGTCTAAACAGCCAACAAAGCAATAAATCCAGCCCCAATTTGTAGTGTTTGCTGATTTCCAACATGTAAATACACGCTCTGGACATTTAAGAATTAACCTCATGAGTCCATTCAGGCTGTCTCCAGCACACTTCTGTATTCTGTTTTTGTGTTATGGATCCTTTTTACTAGTCTTGTGTTGCTGTGGATTCATTCTCAGAATAACATTTTTATGTGCGTGAAATAAAATACATGGAATTAAAAAGGAAATCAATTTTATTGAAATACAGTCGATAACATTCTAAACAAGTTCAAGAACCCCAGATTAAGAATCTCTATGAATCTCTAAAGCTACTTCCTAGTCATTCAATTAATTTCAAATCCACCTAAAGTATACCTCTCTGAAATACATTTCTCTATTCATGATATCACCAGAGGCTTTGCCAAATACTTGCTAAATTCAGATTACATAGTATATACATCCTTGGTATCTAGCAAACATGTCTATACAAAGGAAATAAACCTAGTCTGACATGTCTTTTTCCTGTTGAGCTCATATTAGCTCTCACTGGTCACACTTTCTCTTTTTCAATGCTAATAAACATTAACATGTTTATTATTTATTATATTATATTATCATAATTATTACACAATAATAGACTTTTGCCAGGAATACAAGTTAATTTTTTTTCTCTCATCCTCTTTCCTTTGATGGATACTGGGAGAACATTTCCCTTGCTCTATTCTGGACTTCTCATGTTTTCTACTAATGGTAGAAAAATGAACTCTCAGGGATAAGCAATCAAGATCAAGAGCTATGGGCTTTATTAGGGTCTTTCCTAGTTTGAGTAATGGTCAAGATTATTAATGTTTAATTAAGGCTTATCTAGTCTGGGAATCCTATGGGGTTCCCAGAAGCCCATCTGCTGGTGGCCACTTTCCACCCCTGCACACTGACCTCCTGACTACATGATACCTTGCTCTCTTTTTTGTTTTCTCTTCACAACATACCTCTTTAAGCCATGCTGAGAAGCAACTTTCTTTAGATCAAATCCGTGAAATTGCATCTGCTGTATCCATCAGTAACTAAGCCATAAATAACCAACCCTATAAAAATCCTATCTCCTGTAACTATCATTGTTGGAAATAACATTACAAAATCTACCACAGAATGATCTAAAAATATTAGAGTCCATGGCATGGTGGTAGCTAGAAAGTGTCTAGAGTTGAGGGGAAGGGAAGAAAAGGGTGGAAAGGGAAAAATAACTATGTCAACATAATTTCTTTTTCCTGTCCAGAATGACATACTCAATAAAAAGAAGAGAAGAAAAAAAAATGGCAGCAGCAACTAGTGATTACTTAGGAAGGAGCCAGGAGACCAATATCAGCATTCTCTGCATCCCTTTCTCAGCATTACAAAACTTTGATTAAACATGTGCTAGGATATAACTGGTACATGGAGAACTACTGGACCTTGTGATTCCCACCATACCATCACCCTCAGGAGGCTTTAATTCCATCCCATAAGTATTAACTGATACATTATTGGAGAGATAGAAGAAAGAATAATCATAATCCTTCTTTTCTCTTAAGAGAATTCCCATTTCCCAATTGTTTCATTTCTTGACAACACAGAAAGAAACATGAAAGTTCACAGGAACACCTTTGAATCAGCAACTTGATTAATTTACTCTGGTAGAACTACCTTCAGCAGCCACTGGCCCCGAGTAACTTGACCAGAACCAGGTAGACCTCTTATCTCTACCAGTTACCTGTACTCATAGACACAAACCAATATCACACTCTTCCCAACGTCCCTTTGGTCTAGGGAGCACAAGGACACACCATATCATCTCAGGTTGACAGACAGGATCCAAAGGGATCTTGACAGGCAAGAAAGCATTGAACTGAGTCTAATAAGATGAAATTCAATAGGGATAAATGTAACTTGCCTTGCACTTGAATACAAAAAAAAAATCAGCTTCTTAAGTGTAAGCTGAGAAAAGTGTGGATAGACAATAGTTATTCTGGAAAAGACAGAGAAATTTGAGGGGATTTTGTAATCTCTCTAAGAGTTAATAGTATGATGGCACAGCCAGTAGAGCTAACATAATCTTGGGCTATAGTTCTTTATGGGGAAGTGATGGATCTTCAGTGTACTCTGCTTTCATCATATAGCACCTTAGTCTAGTGTTAGATTTGGTTCATATTTTGAGAAGGATTTTGATAAAATGGGGTCTTTCTGAATGGGGGTAACCAGAGTATAAGAGAATCATGATATTCAAGGAACATAGACACATTTTAGCCTGCAAAAGAGAAGACTCTGGGGGACTCATGACAGCTATCTTCAAGGTTATGATGAGCTTTCATGTGGAAAAGTGACTAGGCTTGTACTAGTTGGCCCCAGAGGACAGAACCAGAAGCAGTGGTTTGTGGTTGCAAAGAAACCAACTTCGGCTTTATGTCAGGATAAATTCCCTAACAATTAGAGCTCTCCAAAAAGGGGCAGCTGCATTAAGAGGAGGGGAGTTCCCTATTCTTGGATGTCCTTAAGCATAGGCAAGACAAAAATGTTGTCAAAAATGTTAAAAGAAGGATAAAAGCTATTTCAGGGTAAATCTGTGTTTGGGTCAACTGGGTGGTCCTGAGTTCAAATATGATGCCAGATACTCACCTAGCTGTGATCCTGGGTAAGGATTTGTCTCAATGTCCTCCTCTGTAAAATGGGGATAATAATACCACCTACCTCCCAACATTGTTCTGAGAATCAAATGGGATAATAATTAAGTGCTTATCAAAGTAGTAAGCACACATAGTAAAGACTTTAGAAACATTAGCTATTATTGTTATTATTTATTATTAAAAGTTGTCTTTGTTAGTATCTCTAGAATTTAGCACAATACCTGTCACATTTTAAGTGTTTAATCAATGCATGGTGACTGACTAGGACTTACTGAGTTTCATGCATGGTTTGGCCAGATGATCATGTTATGCCCTGAATTGTCATGTCCTGAATAAAATTATTGTAGCACCCCTCCTTTTTCCTTGCCATTAGAACTAGGAGAAATTGAGTCATGAAAAACCTGGAAACTCTGGCCACCTTACATTCCATTGTATCATAAAACTCCAGATGGCTTATCTAAATCCTTGCTGGGATAATTCCCCCTCCCCTTGAGTATTGCACCTCGCCTCCATTTCTCCTTCTTATCTTGACCCTTATCCTATCAGGACTAAGTTATGATCCTTTCCTGGAATTATGGCTTGTCTGCTCATCCATCAAGTGCCCTTACCCCCCTTGTCTGCCTTTGTTTCCCCTATAAGATTGTAGCTATATGAGTTCCCTGCCTTAGTTACTTGCTGTTGAATACTTTGTACATGAGTCCCATTTGACCATCTAGACTAAACTCTCCATAATTAAAATATTAAAAACCAATCTTTGTCTTGCCTCAGTTTCTCCATTATTACATTCACTGAGGTCCCTTCCAAGTCTTATATTCTGTAATTTCTCTTGAACTGGAAACCTGAGCAAGAGACATACATTCACATAAAAGACAATGGAGCAGGTGTGCTACTTGGGATCCTACTACAGCACCCTAGCTTCAAGATCACATCATAATTCTTCTTCAATTATCTTCTCTAGCAAGCAAGGAGGGACAAATGAGAGGACTGAAATCATGGATGCTAGTGTCAGTGGAATGCCTGACACTGGTAAAAATAGCCCTAAGTTAACGGCAGAGTCAGCAGCTGATACAAATAAGGCTCCATTTGTAGCACATGCATTACTCCCTTAACCTGTCACACATCTGAATCTATTCCTGCACCCTCACTGCCATGAAACCCTCCCTTCAAGGGAAAAGGCTGGGTTCCATTGATAATAAGGAGCCAGGTGGTAGATTCAGTGCCAGCCAAGTCCTTGAAAGGTTGTTCACCTCCTACTGAGCCTCTGTTGTCACTTTTAGAGAATTAAAGCTACTGATCTCCATCCCCTAGAAACATTCAGTCTAGTTGGGGAGACATGATGTATAAACATGAATACTGTTAAATAGTCCTGCAAGTCACTAACAGGGCACCTGGGAGATCACCTAGAGAATGATGAGTGAGGATAGACCAGGATAATAAGAGAAAGCTTTATGAGGTAGCTTCATCCTGGAGCTGAGTCCTGAATGATGGGGGATGGTGGGGATTGGCTAGGTGGAAAGAAAAGGGAAAAGGAGGAGATGTGATTGAACAGTCCTCTGGGACCAGACACATGCTAAAACCCAAAGAATTTATAAATATTCTGTTAGTGGATGCAGTCTCCTAGCATCATAGCCACGATATGCTTGAGACAACAAATCCAGGCAGAACAAGTCAAGGAGTATCATCATTCCTGAAAAGTGAGATCTGGAGATGGTTTGGAAGCCAGAAGAAAGAGGGACAGCTTGGTGAGCTTTCCAGAGATATTATGAGGTTAGGGAAGGGAGAAGGGGGAGGGCAGATTATTCTAACACCTTCTAAAGCATGGCTAGAAGGAAGGGTGACCTGAGTGTGGAAGGGAATAGAAACAATGTCAAAAGAATATACTGAAGAAGCTGAAGAGAGAGGAATCTCTTTGAATATTTCAAGAACTCTCACGTAAAAGATTTGTTCTATATATTGGATTGCTTGCCATCTAGAGGAGGGGGTGGGGGGGAGGAGAGGAAAATCTGAAACACAAGGCTATGCAAGGGTTAATGTTGAAAAATTATCTGTGCATATGTTTTGAAAATAAAAAGCTTTAAAATAAATAAATAAATAAATGTTTTGTTCTGTTTGGCTTCCGAGGGCAAAATCAGGACCAATGTGATATAGGGATAGGAGTAGGGAAGTTAAGAGGAGGCAGATTTCAAATCAATATAAGACCAAAAAAGAAAAATCTCTTATTACACTTTCTCAGAAATGAGGCTATGAACCCCATGACTGGGGAAGAGAAAAACACGGGAGATGACATTCGCCTATCTGGCAGTGGATTGAATTATTAGCCCTTTGATCTTTCTTCCAACTGACATTCTTTGTCTGTTAGACCCAAATGGGAGGCAGGAGCATAAGCTGTCTCCTGTGCCTGAAAGGTGTGCTCTTCTTGCCTTAGATTTCCTCTGTTCATTTAAGGCTCAGCTTACCAACCACCTCCTACAGAGGGATTTTCCAGCTCTCTAAATTGTTAGTGCTTGCCCATTTCTCAGATTACCTTGGATTCACTTCTCTCTCTGTGATATGCCCTCACATGAGAACAGAGGGATAGGACTATTTAGTTTTTGTATTCATATCTCAAACAACTAACATCTCGCCTGTCACTATGAAAACTTGCCAAACTCTTGAAGAATTGATACTAATGGAGTGGAAGTAAGGGAAGCTTTGAACTTTAAGATTGTAGAATGCCTCTCTTCACTTAAGACTGATTTGTAAATGTCACCTCCCCATCATTAAGGTAAGGGTTAATGCCAGGTAAGTAGATAATAGAGTTTGGAAACACAATCCAGTAGGAGGAGTACTGGCCAACTAGTTTGTAAGGCTGACTTGATGTCTACATTATCTTATTCACCCAGGGCTGGGCTAAAGACCTGTGGTAGTTTGGTTTATTAAAAAGGGTCTATGTCATCTCCCCTGTCCAAATCACTTTGGGCTCCATTATTCTAAACTACCTGTGAAGGGGACACCTGCCCCTCCTGGCACATAACCTCCTGTGTCTAATTGCAGAGGGAAAAATAGGAGTCATTCCTTTCAATGAGGAGTGCTAACCTTCTTGAGGGACGTTTGCAAATTAGCTCTGACTCTCACTGATTACACATGCTAAACTCAGTCTGATTAAAAATTAATCAGTGAACAGTCCTGGACAGAGGAGGCCCATCAATGCAGAGTAACAGTTTAAATTATGCAAGTCCATCATGCCTTAAAGTTGTAGATAAACCTGAAAATCTTATCCCAGTGTGTGTATGTGTGTCTCATGTGTAAGGTATGTTTATGTGTGATGGATGGGAAAAGGGTGGTTTTTGGGTATGACTGATGTGTGTGGAT
>JAJPUD010000601.1:413829-438450 GCA_023553655.1 Myrmecobius fasciatus | reverse complement strand
TGATATGGAAGTGTGGAGGAAATGTTGCATGTGATATGTGTGTAATGGGTATGTTATATGGATGTAGGAGAGATGAATGTTGCATTATGGAGTTCATGTGGTCTGTTTTGCATGTGTAGATAGTGTCTAAATGGAGCAAATAGGGGATGTAGGGTTGTAGACCATGTTTTAGTGTGTGCAGTATAGAAGGGGGAGAAATGGGATTAGATTTTTCTAGCTGTTGGGTTTTTATTATTTTTTTCCTTTTGATTAAGAAATCCATTAAGTTCAAGTGTATACAGAAAAAGACAGGATGTGGGAAGGAACTGAAGGTTTGTTTACCACTGCTTTTTTCCTCCCTGCACGTCTCCTCTTTTAAAAGATTATTAATTTGGTAAAAATGAACTAGCTGGGTTACTCGGAAGTTCAGTCTGGACACTGATGTCTGTAATATTGCAGTTTCCTTCACCTAGACCCCCTCCCTTACCCGGCCTGAGTTTCTTAGGACCTTGGCAATAATAAGGTGAGCTATATCCAGGAAGGAAGGAAGGAAAGAGGGTTTCATCAAGGACTCAATAGGCAGTGCTCAGCCTGGGGTTGGTGCTGAATCAATTATCTAGCAATTTGTCTCCCCAGGAGTCCTTAAAGAGCTGCTTGCCTCCCGATTGCAAACACAAGGAGACCTGAGAACAGACAATCACAGGGTGATGAGCTCCTGGTGTGGGATGGGGGTGGGGAGCAGAATGTAGAGAGGGAAAATCCAGTGGAGTGATCTCATTGACCTCTTGAGGTCCTTGTCTTTGTAAGTCTGGGAACCATCTCTAAAATCCTAGTGTACATTGTGCTTCATTTTAGTTCTTTTCCAGATGTAAACATGGGACCACAGGGAATCTTGATAAGTAGAGGAGCTGGGCTAATTCAGCCTCTGTGGTGGGGGCTTTGGGGGGATTGAGTAGGGTGAGCCCTGGAGAGAAACAGATGTCTTTGTTAGGAAAAGAATAAAAAGGACATGGGGGAAGGGAAAAAGGGAAACCGTGGGTAAGACAGCTGAGAAAGGTAGCATAAGGATCTTTTCCAATTATAGAGATCTGTGGGAATGAGGAAATGGCTAGATGTCTGTCTCATGGCAGGGAGAAATTAGACAGAGCCCTACCAGAGTTATGGTGATCACCAAAAATAGGATTTGTATGCGGATTATAGGATACACATAGACAGGCCATTCATTCATTCATCCATTCATTCATTCACTCAACAATCCTATATTTATTACCTGCTATAAATGATTCATCAGAACAAGAACATTTCATGCGCCAAGTCGTGACTTAGCAGTTGACATCACTCCAGCGGAGTCAGTGAATTTACTGGTTTGCCATCTTGGCTTTGAGGTATTATCAAATGAAAAGAATAACTTTTTTTCCACACTAACTTATTGTTAGTGAGCTAGGAGGTGACCTAATGGAAAGATGCAATAAAGACCATTTTGAACCTTTAAATGGTAAAGACGTAGTGAAGGGATAAAAGCCATAAAAAGCAGGTACTGAGCCAGGAGCTATGAATGATTCTTTACATTTCTCAAAATGTGGTGTAGTGTCATCATATTTGAATCTATAATTAAGGCAATGCCTAGAACATAGTAGGTGATTAATGAATCCTTATTTAATGATATAATAAGATATAATAATAATGATAATAGAAACAGTATTGGGTTTGGCAGTGAGGACTTGGGTGGGAATTCCAGTCCTTCCCCTTATAGCTTGCATGACTTCACTTACGCCATTTCATTGTTTAGGTCTCAGTTTCCCCATCTTCAAAATAAAGGGATTGGATTAAATGATTTCTAAGGTCAATCAAGGTTAATTAAATCAATCATCCTCTGATCTATGTGCCCCAGATGTGCCCAGGACCCAGGACTACTACCCTTAGCCACTGGCTACACATTTTCTGCCTTCAGACTTTAAAACATGTCTTGTAGCTTTACTAGGCCCTTTGAGGTCTAAGACAATTGTCATTGCAGCTCTGGAGTCTGGTCTCTGGAGTCCTCTCCTGGCGACTTCAAGTATAGCAAGCAGCTTGATTTGGGGGGTTTGGGGGGAGGGTCAAAGAACACAAATTTTTTCAGAAGATTTTTCCAAGCTTGCAGGTGATCAGACAGACATTCAGGTTAAGAAATCCCTCCTAGTATATATTTGGTGAATCCCAGTTGGAAGGAGAACAAGCGTAAAGGGAAGACTCAGTCTAGTTTGGTACTTGGGTATCTGAGGCACCACAATCTAAAGGTTGTGGGAAGATTGAACGTGAAAGCAGAAATTCTGGACAAGAAAATTGTACCATATCAGTGGGCCAAAAGCAGGGGCTTCTGGGAGAGCAGCCAGTGGAAAAGCTCTGCTCCCCCTCAAGGATCAGTCCTCATCCTCTGAAGCAGGGAGGTAAAGGACTGCCTGTCTGGAGCACATTTCCAGTAATAGGCTGGACAGAACATAGTAGTCAAACTTTAAAAATGGGATCCTCCTTGGCCAGTGCTCCCCATTAAACCCCAAAATATACCCAAATAGGCATTACAGCAGCATGGTGAGAAAAGCTCTTGATTTGAAGTCAACAACCCCTCCTGCTGTGAGACCACCATGGGCAAGGTTCTCAACTTTTGCATTAATCATTTAGAAAATGGGAAGAATATTATACTGGTAACAGCTATCTCACGGAGGTTACTGAGAGGCTCAAGCAAGAGAATATAAATAACATATTTTGTTAACCTTTGTAAATTGATTGTTATTAAATTATAATTGTTGTTGTTGCTATTATTTTTGTTTATCTGATTTGCTCTGATTCTGTAAAGCTTTGACTGACTGGCAGCATTCTCTGCTCCTGCTGAGTTCTGAAATCCGTTCATAAGCAGAGGACATCTGATTTGATTCAGGATGCCTCTTGGGCCAGAACCTCGTCTCTCTACTGGGCTTAGACCACCAAATCAGTTACTCTTCTTGGCCTTCAAAGGTGGGCTCCTTATCCAGTCCTTTGGGCTAATGCCCATGCTTTGGCATTAGCAAGTGACTTGTTTTTAAAAATCTGGCTCTTTCAGCCTGTGTTTCTTGGGCCTGTGCTTCCAGGCCAGGTGGTTTTCATCTACAGTGTTCTCACAGCTCCCCCCAGGTTTCCTCAAACCCAGTGTCCTTGTGATCCCCAGGCTTCTCCGGAAATCATCCATAAATGAAGGGAGCCAAGAGATTCATCTTCAGAGACTAACCTCTGTCTGTCATGCAATTTTGTCATGTAAATCCATCTGTCATATGAATATGTTCATTGATCATGGAGTTTGTCAAGCGACCTTAGGACAGGAGGAATTTAAACAGGTCCATTTCCCTGGGCTTTCAATCATCTGGGTCTCCTTTCTTTGTCCTTGTATTAACTAAAACTCTGAGGAAAGCTCATTCCCTCTTCAACCTAACCGATGAAATATCAGAAGCCCACAATGTCAAATCTGGAAAGAATCAGGCATCCTCCAGTCCAAATTCTCATTTTAGAGTAGATAGAGCATGGGTTCTGGAACCCAGAACACTTGAGTTCAAAGTCACCCTCAAATACTAGCTTTGTGACCTTGAACAACTAACAGCCTCTGTTTCACTTTCCTCATCTGTAATATGGGAATAATAGTAACAACCACCTCCCAGCATTGTTATGAGAATAAAATGAGATCATATTTTTAAAGTGCTCTGCAAACTTTAAAATGCTATATAAATAATATAATAATAGACTATATATAAATTAGAATAATAATAATTATAAACAGTACCATAATAATGCTATATAAATTAATGTAATTTTGCTATATAAGTAGCATCATGCTATATAAATTAATATGATTATGCTATATAAATAACATAATGATATATAAATTAATATAATTATGTTATATAAATTAATAAAATAATGCTATGTAAATAACATGATAATGCTATATAAATGAATAATAATGACATAATAATGCTATACAAATGGTAGCATAAATGATACTTTTGACCTCATTATTATCTTATTTATACTTGAGGAAAGTGAGCCTGGCAAGAGGAAGTTGTTTATCCACTGCCACATTACTATTTTCAGAGTTCTTTCTACTATAATTGCACCCACATTTTTGTGTTTTAATACCTTCCTGTGACTTCCTTAGCATGTGCTTTGGCATCTGTGTCCCCAAGGATGTGAGAAGAGTCAGCTAAGCAAAATCACAGTGAGTTTCTCATCCATTTCATCCATGGGCTGATAATGAGGTATCTTGGAAAAAAACTGACATGGGTTAATAAAATACACCAATAATCATGTAGCTAGCTAACTCATGGAGGATTCTGGATGGAGTCATTCTTAGATATCCATTTTTCTTGTTAAGATTGTTGGACCAAGACATGAGAGTTAAGAGGAATATGGATTCAAATAACAGTTCAGCATTGGCTCGGGAGATGAGTCAACTTATTTTTGAGAACCAGTTTCTTCGATTGCAACTCCATCAGCCACCTGGTTCAGAGATTTATATATAGAAATATGGTGGCCTTCAGGCAGCTACATGGCATAGTGCTGGGCCATGATCAAGAAAACCTGAGTGCAAATACCACTTCAGACAATCTCTTAGCTATGTGACATTGGTAAAGTCACATAATCTCTGTCTGAGTTTCCTCAACCGTAAAACAGGACTTAAAAATAGCACCTACCCTTAAAGTTCCTATAAGAATTCAGTGAGATATTATTTGTAAAACATTTAGCACAATGTCTGGCACATAATAGATGCACTTAATAAATGCTTGTTCTCTTCCTTCTTCCCCTGCCTCCCATCCCTTCATCTGTTTGTCCCTTCTCTTCTTTTTCTTCTTCTTCCTCTTCTGTAAGAAAGGACTGTTCTGTTTCCATTACAGCTTCCCCATAGTGCACACCCCCAAATTGCCTTGCATGTAGCTTGCATATTCCTATATACATGGCACATACTATCTCCCTCAATAGAATGTAAGTTCCTTTAAGGCAGGGATTGGGTAATTTTTTCTTCATAACCTCAATGCCTACCACAGTGTCTAGCACAAAGAAAGGCTTAATCAAAGCTTCTTGATCTATTGCTCCATCTGGCCTTTGTCTGCCACACAGTTAACAATAAATGATGGGGGGGGGACAGCTAGATGGCACAGTGGATAGAGCACCAGCCCTGAAGTCAGGAGGACCTGAGTTCAAATGTGATCTCAGACACTTAACACTTCCTAGCTGTGTGACCCCAGGTAAGTCACTTAACCTCAATTGCCTTAGCAAAAAAGCAAAGCAAAACAAAACAAAAAACAATAAACGACAAAGAAATTGAAACCCAGGTTTTCTAGACTTCTGGCCCCAGGGGAAATTTTTCTCTGAAGTTTACTACTTTTTTGACCATTGAAGGTAGGGAGCCCTTTTTAACAGAACTCTATATTTTTTGTCAAGTATTTGAAAATCTCAAGATCTGAAATGAAATCCTCACTTTCCCTTTCTCCTCTCTACTGGGACCTGTATTAGGATGCAGCAAAATGGGCCTTCTCCCAGGCACTCTTTGCTAGTTTGGCCCTCCACAGCTCCTGACTTTCCTTTTTTTTCTACCCATAATTACCTTCATTTGGAAGTTGACAAGTCTCTGGTGATCATTCTGCCCCCGCTAGAAAAGATTCATTATTGTGTATCTGGAAATTACCTAGTCCATCATCACTGGAGCCTGGATTACACCAGTGTAAAAGTTCTCTGCTCTGGGGAATTAATTAGGATTCCTTGTTAAAAGGGCCAATTAAACAAGGGCCTTTTTTAATCTACAATATTCAGCTGCACTGCAACCCTGCTTCTCTTTGCTAAAGGCACTGAATCCAAGAAGAAAGAAAATGATGTGGGCTGTTTTTTTCCTTTAGCATGATCCATGATTTCCATGTCAGTTATATCTTCATCAGGATGTGAAAATAGATTTCCTCATTCAATCTGTGGTGCTTTCTTTCCTTAGAGGCTGATAATGATTCCACTATGCTCCTTTGGAAGGAAAGATGTGCTACAGATGGATATTAGGGGGTGGAGCTGGTTTGGCATTGATGGTTGCTTAGAAAACAGGTATCTTTAACCAAAGCCTGGTTGTTTTGGGATGGTTGAATGTCGAGAGATCTTGAGGTTGATTCTGATTTCTTTCAGAGAGGCATCCAGCAATCTGCAGGTGTGAGAGTTAGAATGGGAGCCATTGCCAGTCAGTATGGCCATCCTACCTAGCTGACATTTCTGTGATCTTTTAAGATTAGCAAAATACTTTGTATACATGATATTAACTGATTCATTACAGCAACTTTATGAGGTATGTGCTATTATGATCTCCATTTTACAAAGGAAGAAACTGAGGCTAAAAGTGATTTGCCCAGAGTCACATAGCTGCTTACCTACTGACATTTATGTAATTCTCTCTAGTTTGTAAAATTTACATATATTGTTCAGAAGAATTGCACGTGTTTGACTTACATCAGATTGCTTGCTGTCTTGAGGAAGGGCCAAAGGAGGAGAGAGAGGGAGAAAAATTTGGAACACAAATTTTTGCAAAGGTGAATGTTGAAAACTATCTTTGCATATTATTTGGAAAAATACTATTAAAAATAAAAAATAAAAATGTATTAGAACATTGATTTCAAAAGAGACCAGATAAAATAAAATTTCTGTTAGTATTTTGTAAAAAAAAAAAAGAAAATTTACATATATTAGGCATATAATATGGTATAACACATATTACATACATAAAATTCAATGTGATCCTCATAGCAACCCTGTAAAGTGCGTGCTATTATTATCTCCATTTCAAAGAGGAGACTGAGGCTGTTTTCTAGAGCCACATAGCTAACAAGTGCCTAAGTTGAGAGTCAAACTCCTAACTCCAGGCTGGCAAAGGTCCTCTTCTCATTCCTTCTCCTGACAGATCCAGGTGGAACCATCATCGAGGATCTATGGCCAAGACAAAGCCAATTCTCATTAGTGGCCACCCATAATGATAAATTTACTAGCTTGGAAATTCTTACTGAATCCCTCCAGTCCCAGAGAGATAGGTAGAGAACAAATCCCTCCAGCCCCACACAAATAGGTAGAGACCTATAAAGGAAAAGAATAAAACAACAAAAAAACACAGGTGCATAAATTTTATTCCTCCAGATTTTGACATTTACAATGTGCTTTCCCCCCAACAATCCTGAGAGGGAGATAGTACAGATATCATTGTCTCCATCATACAGAGGCAGAGAATTTAAGTTATTTTATAGGGCCATGTATTTAGATCTATACAGGACATCAGAAGTCATCTAGTTCAACCCTTTTATTTTAAAGATGGAAAACTGAGGTTTAGGTTAGGAGTTGCCTAAGATCACATGGGGAATAAGTAACAGAACTAGAATTTAGATTCATGCTGCAACTCTAAATCCAGGTATCTGTATGCAGTACCTGAATGCCTCCAAGTAGACTCTTCCTACTTGCTCAAAGTTAAAGAGCCAGAAAGCATTGGAACCAGCATCTCGGCCCTGTCTCCGGTCCCTATGCTCCATGTCAATTCTCAATGTCTGCTATTCTCTCAAGGAGACCTCTCTCTCTCCAGAGCAGAACCTAAAGAAGAAGCACAAAGATCCCGCCATGACCAGCCACTAGCCACCAGCACACCAACCATCAGCCGCCAGCAGCCACCAACAAGTTTGCATGGCATGAATCCAGGGATGACCTTTCCTGGTCCTTTATTCCTCAAGGACCTGCTTCTGCACCTTAAGAGAAGCATAATAGAATGGGGGTGGGGTGCCTCTCATTCTAGATCTTATTTTGTTGTCTTATGTCACTTGAGATGGATAGGACAGCTTCTTTATGGTGTAGCTACAGGTATGGAATATGGTTCATTTGGGGAACATAAACGACCATTCTTAAGGCTTTAGGGTACTCCCAGACACATACATCTCTTGACCACTTGTGCAAACACTGATGTTTAGCTTGATGGTATAACAGGAAAAAATGTTATTGGTGTTCACTCACTTCATTTGTGTCCAATTCTTTGTGACTCCTTTGGGGAGGTTTTCTTAGAAGAGTTACTAGAATGGTTTGCCACTGAGGCAAATAGGTTTAAATGACTTCTATAGGGTCATATAGCTAATATGTGCCTGATACTGAATTTGAACTCATGAAGATGAGTCTTCTTGACTCTTAAGTCTAGTACTCTACCTGCTGTGCCACCTAACTGCCCCACAAATGGAACTGAGAAGTCAGTCAGTCAACAAGGTTTTAAGTATTCCAGGTACAGTGCTAAGTGTAGCAAAGAAGGGGGAAGGGGTATTTTTTAAAAATATCTACTAAATACCAGGCATAGTGCTAAGTGCTTTTATATATTATTTTATTGTACCCTCACAAGAACCTGGAAAATAATTGCTATTATTATCCCCATTTTATAGTTGAAGAAACTGAGGCAAATAGACATCAAATGATTTGCCCAGAATCACACAGCTATCAAATATCTGAGGCCAAATTTGAATTCAGATTTTTTCCTGAAAAAGGACCAGTGTTCTTTTTACTTTATCATCATCTGTCTCAAACAAAAAATTAGCCTCTTGCCCACAAAGAGTTCACATTCTAATGGGGGAAACAACATGGCAGCACCTATGTAGATGTAATACTATATGCAAAAATAGAAAGCTGTATAGGAAAAGTACTGAAGATTATAGCAGTTATAAGAATAGGAAAGATCTACAGAAGACAGGATTTCTTTTTTCATGTACTTTTTTTAATGTACTATGTTATAGAAATGCTTGTTTTATTCCATAAATAAAAAATAAAATTTAATAATGAAAAAAAGAAGATGGGATTTTAGTCATCTTGAAGGAAGCCAGGAGGTGGAGGCAAGAAAGGCATTTCCCAGTCAAGGTGAGTAGCCTTTGAAAAGACACTGAGTTAGACAGAGGATTATATAGAAGAAACAACATGAAGTCCAGTGTTGCTGGATCATAGAGTATGTGAAAAGGAGAGAGATATAAATCCTAATATTGGAATAGTAGGAAGGTAATGGTAGTCAAAGTAGTGTTGACCTTGTAAAAGCCAACAGAGGGTTTTATAATTATTCCTAGAAATAAGATGGAGCCACTGGAGTTTGTTGAGTGTGGTAAGATGGGGACAATAATATAGTCTGATCTGTGCTGTAGGAAAATGACTTTGGAGTGAAGGACTAATTGGAATAAAGAAAGATTTGAGGCAGGGAGACTAATCAAAAGACCAAGGCATTAGATAAAGAGAGTCGTACTAGGGTGGCAGCTGTGGGAGTGGAGGGAGAAAACCTATGAGAAGATGCTGTGAAAGTAGAAATGATAAGATTGGGCAACAGACTGGATATATGTGAGGTGAGTGAAAGAGAAGATTCAAAGGTGAGACCAAGGTTGAGAGTCTGGGTGATTGGGAGTTTGGTGGTATTCTTGGTAATAACAGGGAAGTTAGGAAGTAGGGAAGACTTGGGGGAGGGGGGAGAGAGAAAAAGGGGAGGAGGGAGAGGAGGAAGAGGGGGAGAAGAAGGGGGAGAGGGAGAGAGAGACAGAGATAGAAACAAAGACCGAGACAGGGAGGGGGAGAGGGAGAGGGAGAGAGAGAGACAGAGAGACAGATAGAGGCAGAGAGAAACAGAGGGACAGAGACAGAGACACAGAGAGAGACAGAGTTAGAGAGACAGAGACAGAGACAGACAGAGACAGACGAAGAGAGGAGAAGAGAGGAGAGGGAGGGGGAGAGAAGGAGGAAAGAAGAAAGCAAAATGGTTGGGGTGATTAGAGTTCCAAAGGTATTCTTGCCATTGTTCTAACTGCATTTAGATAGAATAATGTGTAGAATAGTGGGAGTGAGTCAGAAAGACCTCACTTCAAATTTTACCTCAGATACTAAATAACTGTGTGACCCTGGGCAATTCATTTACTCTTCATCTGACTCAGTTTCCTTAACTGTAAAATGGGGATAACAATAGCTCTTACCTCACAGGATTGTTGTGAGGATCAAATGAGATAATATTTATAATATTGGCTTAGCACAGAGTCTGGCACATAGTAGTAGACATTAATTGAATTCTCATTTCTTTTCTTCTCATGTTATGTGAATCTCCCTCTGGGAATAATGGCCCCAAAGGTAGAATGTTGCCTAGATCTCAGGCTCAAAGACTCTCAGAGGTGTATGGGACCTGAGTCCACTTAGTCCAACTTGAACTTTATCAAGAATCCCGTTGATATCAAGCCAGAGCAATGATCGTCCAGTCTTGTCCTGAAGGGCTCCTGTGATGGGAAAGCCATCACCTCCCAAGTCAGTCCATTCCCCCTGGGGGCAGTTGTAATTCTTAAGAAGGTTTTTTTTTTTCCCCAGGAAGCCTAAATAAACCCTTCTACAATGTCTACACTTCTCCCTAGTTCTGGACACAATGTAGTTCTCTATGTAGCTAGCCTAAATCACCTTAGTTACCAAACACAGTCTATTTATATTGAGCTTGCAGTCCATTAAACCTCCCAGATCTTTTTCAGATGAACTGCTTTATAGCTTCCAATTAAATACAACAAAAGTTGATTTTTTTAACCCATTTATAAGACTTTATGCTTATCTCTATTTTTTTTTTCTTTTTACAAGATCTGATTTGGCTCATTGTTCTAGACTGACAAAATCTTTTTGGATTCTGTCTGTCTGTGAATGTACACAATGGATGCCCACTTGTGCTGGTAGTGCATGGTAAGAAATATGAGTCTGGCCTGTGAAGTAAGAGGTTCTTTGCTATTTCTTTTTCCTCTGGTTGTATTCATGCCATCTGCATAGAATATTTCAGTGTCTGTCATGGTCTCATCCAAAGGCATTTGGGGAATACCCTAGATAATAGGATCAGAGACTTCAAGCTGTAAAGGACTTTAGAGATCATGATTTCCAAGCCCTTTCAAGGCAGAGTGACACAAATGAATTGGGATTCATACTTAGGGATTTGAATCTGATCTCTGACACTTGGTACCTGTGTGAATTTGAACAAGTCACAAGTTGTCTGGGTCTCAGTTTTCTCCCAAATAAAAAGATATTTGACAAGAAGAATACTAATGTCCTTCGCAGCTCTAAACTATAAACTCAAGACCTTTGATTCACATTTTCCACTGTGCTAGCAGGACACAGTTGGAAATAGACTCCCTACAGATTCAACTGTTAGATAAGTGCCTCAACTTACCTATAATGTTAATTTTAATCCCAGGCTAAATATGTGTTATATAGTAGGACATCAAAATACCTATTATCAGAACAATCACTATTTAGGAGGCCCAAGTGGGCTGTCTTCACTGGCCATTCAGAGGATGGTTGTTTAGATTACCTTTGTAGCTGGTTAGGGGCTTTTCTTCCCTTAGAGTGTTTTCCCAGTGGATGTGATCTGTTGTTTATTGGCAAGATGGGTACACTTAAGTCTTAGTTATTACACCTCCAGTATTTCTCTATACAAGCACAGACAAGATATCCCTTCCTAGAAATAGCATTTCCTCTTTGTGGAATTCATTGAGTCTTCATACTTGAACAGATGATTGTGGCAAGAAAGACCTAGGAATTTTTGGAAGATGTCCTGAAGCTCATTGATTTACCTTCAGTCACTCATGTCCCTGCTGCCTGCCTTACAAACTGAAAACAAATTTGCAAAAACCATTGCTAATGAACCCATCCTATGATGCCATTTGAAAAGTAAATGTCATAGCAAATTTCAAGGGGTAATAGAGAAGGGTTCTTGGTATTGACCCATTTAAGACAAAAATTTAATGGTTGCAGTTTGTCACAGAAGCCTATTTCCAACTGAGTCCAGAGTTCATTATTCTCAGGATCTCAAAGCCCTCAGTGATGAAGCTCATTAACCTGCTGGATATCTGAATGCAATCAGCAGGCAGAAGAGCAGGGAAAGCTATTATTCCTGATTGACAGACTGAAAGATGAAGGGCCAATAAACTATTTGGAATTACCTAGGTCTTCAAGTAAGATGGAAATCCAGCTAGGAGGAAAAGTGAAGAGTATACATCTATAGACAAGAGTACAGGTGGGGAGGCAGGGTAGCATGATGGAGAGAGTACTGCTGAAAGGTGGGAAGACCTGGGTTTAAATGGTACCTCTGACACAGTCTAGCTCTGGGCACATGGCCAAGCCAGTGTATTTAATTTGAATGCTTATACTGTGAGGCACCAGGCTTGTTCCTGGAATAAGGTGGAAGTTGGGATGTCAGGCCTGATCTAAGGAAGCAGAGATGTGATTTCACTTTCTAGTACGATTCTTCAGTGCCTTATTGGCTGAGCATAATAGTTCTCTGCTTCAGGCTGCCAAATTAGAGATTAGATAAAGCATTTTCTGGAAACCTAGATACAGGTGCCCAGGTCTGCAGTCAGGACGACTCAACTTTCTGAGTTCAAATGCAGCCTCAGACACTTCCTAGCTGTGTGACTAGCTGGGCAAGTCACTTAATCCTGTTTCCTTCAATTTTCTTCATCTCTAAAATGAGCTGGAGAAAGAAATGGCAAACTGATCTAGTATTTTTGCCAAGAAAATCTCAAATGAGGTTGGTCATAAAGAGTTGGACACAACTGAAGTAACTAAACAACAAAAAGCCTTTTCTATCATGCATACAAATTGTCCTTCAGGAAAAAAACTGGCTGACCAATTTTGGAAAATAAGATGAAAGAATCTTTTGGTAGAAAAATAGATTTGGGTGCAGAATCCTGCAGCCTGTCAAACAGAAGCTGTCAAACAGTGTTAGTTGCTGTAGATTGGTTTTGTTTAATGTTGTTTCTTTATTATAAGGGATTGTTTGGGGGTATTTTTATTGAATGAGCGAAAGGGTGAGGTATCTAAAAATGACAGTGCTGTAAGAGCTGAAAGCTATGATTTTAAAAAGAAAAACAAAAATTTATTCTAAAATGGGTTGGGGGGGAAAGTTTCTGCTAAGAAAGAAAAAAAAAAGAAATCATTCCCAATGATTTGCACTATCCTGATAATGAAGTTAGGCTGATGCACTTTTTTTTTTTTTCTGATGAGACAGACTTTATCATTAGAATCTACATATTTCAATCCCTGGATTTCTAACTTGATTATTATGTAAATCCATCTGATCAGGTGACCTAACAATAAAAGCCACAGAGCTCTTTCAATCTTGACTGTGAGGAAATGGGGAACAACAATAGATGCCCCCCACTTTGGAAGAACTGAGATTGAGTAGTTATCTTTGCCCAAAGTCACCTATGCAGAAACCTGAACTGAGAAGTGAGTGGGGACTTTTGAGTGGGAACCTCCAGGGGTGCCAGTCAACAAATCAACCAGTCGACAAATATTTACTGAGCTAGTCTGTGCTCTTGTACCCAGCCTGGGGCTCTGGGTTTAGTGCTTTGCTTATGCAAAAGAGATACACTCCAGAGACCAAATCCCTATCAGACTTGTCTCCAGAGGGAGGCAGGTAGTAGCCCCCTGGGGTGTCTCACAGCCCAGCAGTACAGAATGCCCTGAGGTTCACCTTTTAATTCAGCATTTTATAAATGCACAGAATCTTAATGCTGAAATCTTTAGCTCCCCGCGGCCCCTCAGTATTTATTTTTTGTTAAGTTAAGTGACATGTTACAGCAAAGGCTCACTGCCAGGGAATATATAAGAGAAGGGAAATAGGCTTGACGGAAAATTCTTTGCCTATTGAGCAGCTCATACAAATGAAACCATTCGCCTGCTTCTGTAAATGGTACTTTCACAGTTATTTCTCCCCCCTCTTTGCACATAAAATAGGTTCTAGAATTCTAGAATCTCAGAGTTGGGAGGGTTGTGGGGAAGGGAAGGGGTTCAACTTGTCTTCACTAGGAAGCCACACCTGAATAAGAGTCCTCATTTAGAGAAGTGGACATCCATGGAGCTTTATTTAAAGACCTTTTTCTCCCCACTGTTACCCATCCCTCCAATGAAAGTCAGAAACTATTACCCTCAGAAGTAGCCTGGTCACCTTGAAGTTAGGAGGACCTGAGTTCAGATTTGATCTTAGACACTTAACACGTCCAGCTGTGTGACCCTGGACAAGTCACTTAACCCCAATTACCTCAGGGGGAAAAAAAAGTATCCAGGTCCACTTTTGGATGATTCTAATTATGATTATAATTGTTACAGCCTAATGTTCAGAAAAATATTTAGAGGATTTTTAATGGAGTATTTTTCCTAGTATTGGGGCTAAATTTGCCTCTCTGGTTGTCACTCATTGTTTCTAGTTATGGCCTGTGAGGTCAAACAAGAAATGGTCAGAGTCTTTCATTGAAAATCTTTCCAAATAGAGTTCATGGGGAGGATATTGAGCCCAGATTTCATCATCAGTAAGATGCCCCAAAGCACATGGATTTGATGATATTATCAATGACTTGGCTGTTAGTAAAGCAAGCTATGATGCATCCTGATCATGCAATTATGCTATCACTTATGACTATGGTACACTTTTTCATAAGGAACTCAGTATTGAGCTGAAACACCAGATGTAAAATGATACTTATTTTTTGAAAGCGATAATAATAATGATGATAATGATAATAATAGCAGGAGGGCAACTAGGTGTCTCAGTGGATTTGAATACTGAGCCTAGAGTCAGGAAGACCTGAGTTCAAGTATAAACTCAGATGTTTACTAATTGTGTTATCCTGGACAAGTCACTTAATATCTGCCTGCCTTAATGTAATGGAGAAGAAAATTGCGAACTACTTCAATATCTTTACCAAGAAAACCCTATGTACATAGAGTGATGTGATCCATATCATCCTGAAGAGACAGAGACAGCTGAACAAGTGAAAAAAATATATTGCAGGGTAGGGGTAGTTAGGTGACCCAATGGATAGAGTTCTTCCTGTCTCTGTGACCCTAGGTAAGTCACTTAATCCTTTTTGCTTCAATTTCCCCATCTACAAAATGAGCTGGAAAAGGATATCACTCCAGCATCTTTGCCAAGAAAACCCCAAAAGGAGTCATGAGGAGTAGGACAAAATTGGAAATGACTAAATGGCAATAAAATAATGGCTAATATTGATGTGGCACTTTAAAGTTTGTAAGATGCCTTCTAAATGTTGTTTCATATGATCCTTACAATTCTGGCAAGTAAGTGTTATTATTATCCTCATTTTACAGAGAAGGAAACTTAAGTTAAGTGATTTGCTGAAATCACACAGCTAATAAGTATCTATAGTTTTTTTGAATCCAGTTCTTCCTGATTCCAAATTTAGTGCTCTATCCACTGGTAAACCTGAAGTCATACTTTCACTAGGGGTGGAAGTAAGCTTGGGTAAAGGAACAATTTTCAGACATAGCTGTAAATCTATATAGTTTGTTGCATAGTCTCATAGATTTAAAGTTGCAAGGGGCCTTGGAGCTCATTTAGACCAATCCATCCATTGTACATCTAAGGCCCTAAGAGAATTACCCCACTTCACATAGATGACATTGGTCATGATAATTTCACAAACTCACGTTAACTTTTCTTTCCATGAAGGTTATTGAAGTCATCATGACTATTGTTTTCTTGGGTATGGTTTCTTTATTTTGCATCAGCTTCCATAACTTTTTCATGCTTTTTATAGCTTTATATAGATTGTTTTTAGGTTGATAATAAGCTCTTATAGCTGTGGTAGACAGAGAGAATTTTTGAACCTACCTACCTCCTTTAATAACAGGTTCAAGGTTCTTTTCATGGCTTCACATTTTTTAGTTCCCATTCTAGAACATACATACATACATAATATATGTATGTTCTCTCTCTCTATTCCTGTAAAAATAATCATACAGATTGAAAAATACTCTCTTTTTAAAACTTCATTTCTCTTGAGAGATTTTAAAAATTAGGATGGGAGATCTATGTTTTCTTATTTTTATGTAAATGTTTTGTTTAATTTCACATGTGGTTTCTTAATGGAAGTTGGGGATGGGGATAAGGGAGAAAATCTGGAACTCAAAAGTTTTAAAAACAAACATGAAAAATAGTTTTAAATGTAACTGGGGAAAATATTAAATAAATGAAAATTTTAAAATAATCATACAATCTCATACATATCATATTATATACAGACAATGATGTGATGAATGGAATTTTAACTTTGGTTAAAATCCTGCCACTGATACTTACTGTATGATTTTGAAAAAAAAAATCACTTCATCTCTCTGAGCCTCAGTTTCTTAATTTGTGGGATGAGGATCTTATACTAAATATAAATTGTGCTGAAGCCCCTATTAGCTTTAAATCTCTGGTGGCAATGACGATCTATCCTATCCTAAGATATTTGAGGAAGGGGAGATTACCTTGGGCTGAGGCAATCATGAAAAGCATCATGGAGGACTGGGACATTATTCAGGTCTCAAAGGATAGATAGAATTCACTGAGGCAGAAAAGAGCAAGGTAGCATTTTAGCAGGAGGAATGCATAAACAAAAAGAGGAGACAGCTCAACATGCAAACTACATTAGGGAACAGTGAGGAAAGCAGGCTGGTTGGAGGCTTCTACAGCCTGGACAACTATTGCTAATGGAGAAGCTATTAACAGCGGATTTTGAAACAAAGAGCAGTATGAGGGGCCCTTAACCTTCCCTCATTGGTTTTATTCAATGAAACATGATTAGATTTCATATGCTGTTTCCTCACTAATCTGATTTTCCACATTAATATGATTAATTCTATTTGCTAGTTGATTGAGGGCATTTTCATGAATATTCAAGGTATTTTAAGGCTTGAGTGTTCTCCGTTGGCTCAGGGGATGCAGTCATCATTTTAAAAAAACATCTCTTTATCCTACTGTGCCCCCTCTCTTTTGCTTTCTTGCTTTAGTGACTCCCCTCTTCTTCTCAGCCTCTCAGATTTCTCCCAAGATGAGATAATCCAACTACTGACAGCAAGGGCCTCTTAGAGATGTGGAGGTTGAGAGGATGCAGCATCAGGAGGTTTGACCAGGGACAGGGCAGGAGGATGCCCTACAAGCAGGAAGGCTGCCCAGCAGCTCACTGCCTGCTCAGTAGAGTGCAGAGCAGAAATTATATAAATGCCCAAGCTGTTCTCATAAGTAGTCTTCGAAAGCTTCAAAACCCAAATACTGGATTGAAGGACCTACTGAGGTGTAGAGGAGCCAGGTAAACCACAAAGAAATGCCCTCAGGCTGCACAAGCTTGTAGCAGCCTCTAACAGAGACAAAAGGTACTATGGATGCCAGGCATTGCCTTTGTGGTCCTAGCACCAAATATGTGTTTAGTCAATAAGCAATTCAGTCAACAAGTATCTAGTAAGTGCCTAAAATGCACAAGGCACTCTGCAAAAAAATTGGATATACAAAGAAAGCCAAAATTGAGGTCCTTGCCCTCAAGGAGCTTATATTCTAATGAGTACATACAAGACACATAGAGTATAAATGAGAGATAATCTCAGAGGGATAGGGAGGAGGTGAAGGAAAGCCTCTTGGAGAAGTTGAGATTTGAAGTTAGCCTTGGAAGAATCCAAGAGGCAAAAATGAGGACAGAGATCATCCCTGGCTTGAGGACCAGCCAATGAAACTTCCAGAGTTAGGAAATGGAGTGTCTTGTTTGAAAAATAGCAAGGAAGGGTGGCAATGTAATTAGGCTGAAGAATAAATTGAGGAGGTGGGGGAATGTAAAGTGTAAAGAGACTGGAAATCTAGGAAGAGGCCAGGTTGAAACTGGAAGTGTTTTGAATGCCAAAGAGAAGATTTTATACATATTTGATGCTGGAGATTGTAGGGAGCCGTTGGAACTTCTTGAGTCAAAGGGCAACATGGTTGGAGCTGTGTTGTAGAAAAATCACTTTGGCAGGAGAGTGAAGATGGGTTACAGCATGGAGAGACTTGTCACAAGAAGAACAACCAGCAGATTCTTGTTATAGCTCAGGTGATGAGGGCTTGCACCAGGGCAGTGACTGGGAGAGTGGGGAGAAGGGGTCTATATAAGAAATGTTGTGAAGGCAGAAACAAGACTGGATATTAGATATGTGGGTGAGTGTGAAGTCAAGGGCGGCACTGAGCTTTTGAGTCTGGGTGATGGGGAGAATGAGGGAATCTGGAAAGAGGAGATGACTTGAATTAAATTGAATTCTCCTCTACTTCCAACCTCCTGAACCAGAGCCCAAAGCAAGACAGAGACTATGTTGACAAAGCAAAAAGGGAAATTAGTTTCAGATGGAAAATAGGGCTGAGAATATCAGAAAACTTAGTCCTTCCTATTAATTAACAGACAAGGTCATTAAGACTCAGAGAAAAGTGGTTTTTCCAAGGTCAAGTGGTATAGCCAGGAGGTGATCCAGTTTCTGACTCTTTCATATGTAATAGCTGTGGGATCTGGCTTTCATGGGAATGCTTGGGGAGGCATTATGGAAAGAGTATTGGATTTGATTCTACTTATGTGGCCTTGGCCAGGGAGCCTCAGTTAATCCACCTGTAAAATGAAGGTTTTTTTGACCCCATCATCTCTAACATTGTGTGATCTTGTGAATCACTGATATCCCACCCTCACCAGTTTGCCATTATTTTGGAAGCACCGGACCTAACCCGAGAGTTGATTTCTAGATCATTTCTATGTATTTTGACTGTTGGCCTGCAATAAGTGTCAGTAATGGCCTTGAGGCCTTCCTGAAGCACAGATGCCTTTCCTATCCAAACAGCCATGGTTAATTGGTGGATGGTGAGAGTGCTGTAGCAGCCAGGCCAGCTGTAATTGTGGAAGCTGGCCCTAGGTTGGCTGGTGTCTTGTAGATCAAGTTTTTCCCTCTAAGGAGTGATATGTCCTGGCAGGGAAAACATGGAGGAGTGCTGGAAAGTACTTGGCCAGGCAATGAGTATAGATATCCTTTCCACTTAGTGGGGGTTTGGGCACAGCACCTCTACAATATGGAAAATCTATGTAAAATTTTTTGGCCTTTTTTTGTACAAGGGAAGTCTGAATTATTTTTCTTTTTTTAGGGGGTATCTACAGTGCCTAATTGTAAAATCTTGGGTTAAGTATTTGTTCATAGGCTGTGTGTTGTCTGCTGGCCTTTGTCATCTGTGGCTTTGGCAAAACTCCCAAAAAATTCCTGCTTTATTTCTTGTGTCTCCCCATGATATAGTGAAAGGATGATGGGGAAAGCTGTGATCACTATACTTCTGAATAGTACCCAAGCCCTTCAGCCTAAATGGGATCTCTAGAGATCCTCTGGTTCAATCCTCTACTTATCAAGCACCCAAGGAAGATGGTTAGTGATCCACTCATAGAGATGGACAGGAAAAATTTCTTGGGAAAACTATTTCAGGCTCAATATATCAATCAACAAGCAATATCCCAGGAAGACCTGACTTCAAAAGTGACCTCAGACACTTAATAGCTGTGTGACCCTGGGTAAAACATGTAACTTCTGTCTGCCTCAATTTCCCTCATTTGTAAGAGGAGAACAATAATAGTACTTACCTCCCAGGGTTGTTGTACAGATAAAATGAGATGATATTTGTAAAGCACTTTTTTTAAGCCTTTAAATACTATATAAATGGTAGCTATTATTTATTAAGTACCTACGTGTGCTATGCACTGTGAATAACAACATAAAAGAAAGGTTAATTCTTACCCTCAAAACACTTAAAATCTACTGAGAAATGTTCACAGGTAAGTCAATACAGTATATAGCCAAAATAAATTCAAAATGATCAGGGGAGAAAGTCATTAATGACTGAAGAACTCAGGAAAAGGCACTTAAAGGAAGTAGCACTTAAGTTGGGTCTTGATCTGTCCTCCCAATACCTGGATTATGAAGGAATTCTGCTGCATATAAATAACAAATGCTTTTTATATCACTTATTCAAATATCACCCTTGTATTTTAAAAGGAAAATCTTTCTAACCAAGAAAGGTCCTTGGAATCCATGGTAACTTCCCCCTTCTCTTTCTCAAGTGTCAAGTGGTACTTCAGCATTGGGGTGCCGGAGACTGTGAAAAACAAACTGTACAGAGTCCCATCTCAATTCACTATTTTCTGGACTTTCCTTTTTAAGCAAGTCCCCTTGGGAAAATCATTTAAATCCTGGGTTTCCAGAAACCTCACTAGACTCCTTCTCCTTGTCCCTTATATCCTTACCTTTCTAAGAATAATTTTTGACCCAGCCCATGGGACTGGAAGAGGAAGAGCTCCCACACTGTGACAAGCAAATATTCCCTTTTAAACCTTCTGGAGGTCATGGAGTGCCCAGAATAGAAAATATCATCTTTCAGATAGCACTCAGATGGACTGAGGCAGGGTTTGGATGATACCTTACAGGGAAAAATAGTATAAAAGTAGAAAGATCAATTGTATTCAAGAAACATTTATTAAGGATCTGCTGTGAGCACCTTTCAGAGTTCTATGGGAGATACCAAGTTCATTTAATAATAGTTCCTACTGTCATGGAATTTATTTCTAGTAGGGAACAAAATATAAACAGGTAACTATAATAAAAAAGTAATTTATGATCTGTTTATTAGTGATGTGCAAAACAAAATGTTCTCTGAGGTCCAAAGGGGAAATAAAGGATAAAAGAAAGAAAGAATAAAGGAAACTTTATGAAACAGATGGCATTTCAGTTAGGCTTTTAAGAGATAAGTCGAAATTCAAGAATGAGAAATTGTAAGGGAGCACATTCCAGTCAAAAGAAACAGAGTGAACAAATACAAAGAAGTGGGAAAATAGCAGGGTGTTTTAGAGAATCAAGTTTGGCTGTAACATAGAGGATGTGAAATGATACAATATAAGATAATGTTGGAAAGATACAATGGTTCAAGGTGTATGTGTGGGAGGGGGAGAAAGGTGTCTTTGAATCCAGTTAAATGAATTTTAATTACATCCAGGATATAAAGAGATAATTGGGAGCATAGTATAATAATAGATAATTTGAGGCAGCATAGTATAGAAATTGATCAAGGGCCTTCCTGATTTTCTCAGTGCCTTCAGGAATTAAGGATTGTAAATTGCAGATCAGCTGTCGTGTTTTGTGAAAAAAGTTTTTTCATATGGCATTTCCATTAGCAATGAAATCTAATCCAAAGAGTTTTTGTATTGTTTTTTTTGTTTTTGTTTTTTCTGCAAAGGAGTTCCATGATTAGATATGTGTATATGAACTATTCATTCAGTTTTAGAGTAAAAGATGGATTGTTTAGGGAGGGAAAACCTGGAGGTTCCTGGAAAGAGGAAGGGAGGAGTCATTGCATTTTAATATGAGAGCGTGTTTTCCCAGAATATGTAGATGTGTATCAAGGAATTTATTTTGAGGATTTTTGTTTTTAAAATTTGTTCAGTGGGTAAAGATATAGTAGGAAGGAACAGATTATTGAAAAAAAATATTACTAGAGAAATAAAAATAATAACTTTTTTTAAAGATTGTCACAATAGTCCATGCTGGTAGTAATGAAGGCCTTGTAGCAGTAGGATTAGAGAGAAGGAGATGAATGTGATTGATGCTGCATAACTAGAATGCAGTTAATTTGGGAACTATTTGGACAAGAGAGGTGAGAGTTGAGGAAGAGTCAAAGGTAACTCCAAGAATTTCAGCAGGGTCAGAGTGGATGAATGGTGAAATCCCTTAAAATAAAAGTCAAATTTGGAAGGAGGAGCAAATTTGGAAATAAAGATGATAGATTTGACTTGGAACATGGAGCATTTGAAGTGTTTGATGAGAGATCCTGAAATGATCTATAAGGTAACTGAGCTTGGGACAGAGATTAGGGCTAAAGTGGAAACTTTCAGAGTCATCTTTGGTGAGGATGAGAACCAAGGATAAAATGTTGGGAAATGCCAGTTTGAGGGAGTTAAGAAGGAGACAAGAAGTCAAAGAAGGAGCCAAAGAAAGGAGGTGAAAGAATCCAGAAAATGTAGTGTCTCAGAAGCCAAGGGAAGAGGAAATATCCAGAAAGAAAAGCAGATGGTCAGTGGGTAATTTAAGAAGTATGAGACCTGAAAATGGCCATAAGATTTGGTGATTGGGAGTGACCTATGATCTTTGAGAGTGCATTTTCAGATTGAGGGCGAGGGAAGTCATTTAAGCATAAAGATGAAATAATGCCCTGAGATTCAGGCTCTTCATTTGTAGCTTTTTGAAAAAGTTGGTGTTTTCCTGCCCTGAGAAGGAGACTTCCCCTGACAAATAGGCTGCAAATTAAGAGAGCATGAGCATTTCTATCCTTGAGCAAAAACCTTTCAGCTGAAATGAAAAATTCCTCAGTAGCTGCTGTTGACTTATTCCAGATCTGAGCTATTATTTCTTTAAAAGGAATAAATTGCAATAAAGAGCTTCCTATTAGGGTCTATCCAACACTGTACAGCTCTGAGCAATGGCTTGGAGACCTGGTGAATCATGGCAGGAAGTCCCCTCCTCCCCCATCCCCATAGAGGAAATAGCAAAAATAAAGGAAGATGGAGAAAAACAGCCCAAAGGTAAAGATAAAACCTTCCAGGGAAGCTGCTCAAGGTTCCTAAGAGACCAGGTCTCAAACTGTCATCATATTTTCTTTTTTGTGGCCTTTCACAGTATAGAACACACTTTTGTAACAAGGACCACATGGGAGAGACCAGTGTGAATAACTCATGGAAGCATTTGAGAGGACATTCTGAAGGAGTGATTCATAAGGCAGCTGGATCTTGGGATAGAACTTAGGGCCGAAATGGCAACTTTTAGCGCCATCTTTGGGGAGAAGGAGAACCAAGGATAAAACCTTGGGAAATACCAGCCTGAGGGAGTTGAGAAGTATTTTCACAGCAAATTGGAGCCCTTATGTGGTACAGTGGATCAGGCTCTGAGTGAGTTCAAGTCTTGCCTCAGACATGATCTTTGTGACTCTGAAAACTCACTTATATGTCTTTATGTCTCAGTTTCCTGAGCTGTAAAAATGGACATAGTAATACCCCCCATTCCCTAGGTTCTAGAGTTGTTATGAGAATAAAATGAGATATTAGTAAAGTGCTACATAATTGTTATACATTCTTCTCATCATGGGTTCCAAGGGCCAAATCTCAGATTCTGAGTTCTTGCTAAAAGGGCTCGGGCTCAACCTCTTCCTCAGGATCTCAGATTTGTCTGAGTGGTCCATCCACTTTCTGCAGGAGGCCTCTCCCAGTACCCCTCCCTTGTGCCTTCCTTCTGAAATGACCTTCCACTGTCTAATACTTATTACTTACATATGGTCTTCCCCATTAGATATAAGATCCTTGAGAACAGGTACCATGTTTTTGCCTTTCTTTGTATATCCAACACACAAATTGCACTGTGTGTCATATGGTAAGCACTTACTATTGCTTGTTGACTGATGGACTGATCCAGACCAACTTCTTTATTTTATAGATGGAGAAATTAAATGTTAGAGGGATCCAAGTCACAAAGATAGTGACAATAAGATGCAAAAAGGACAACAGGAAATACTGCTGACAATTTTGTCTCTTGCTAACAGCTGGGTTGCCACCAAACTAGATTTAACTAGTGGAGCTGGTAGGCTATCCAAAAAAGCTGATCGTATCTTCTTGTAGAAAGAACTGAAATTTGGAGTCAGAGAACCTGGTTTGGGATCCTATTGGGATAGTCCATTAATCTAGTTAGGCCTTATGTTTTTCAGCTATAAAATTGAGGTCATTGGACGAGATGACCTTTCAGGTCATATTTTCTAAATGTACGATTTGGTGATGAATGTGTTATAGCCCTGAGTTTGTGATTTATAGTGCAGTTTTCAGTTTAATTTTGAATTGGGGAGCCCAGATGGACCAAGTGTGGATGCAGAATTCCTGCCCTCAGCCAGGGGACAAAGCAATAGATTTCAGCCCTTCTGCCTTTCCTGGAGCCCTATGATTTTTCTTTTTTTTTTTCCCGTGGGTGTGCAGGCAGGTGCTGAGCTCTGAAAGATGTCACTGCTGGAGAGGAGAGTGTCACAACAGAACACAGAGACAAAAACATTGTCTGACTTTGGATCAGAGACTGTGTGGGTCGGGTAGATGCTTTTTTTAATGTCTAGGGCAGGGATGAGAAGAGGATTTCTGTTTGCTTTGGTAACTGGATGGCCAGCTTACCGATTTCCTCATTGTTTCATAGTGTTCTGATGGAAAAATCTGCACCAAACACATCTCTTTGATATTTTTGGTCTCTGGCCAAGCCCCTGGGCTATGTTGTCTCATACTGTTCAGTGACTCTGGTCAGACTAGAATTACAACTGGGCCCTTTGAAGTCTGTGAAGCTCTTTCTGTACGTTATCTCAAATGAGTCCTATAACAAGTCTGTAATGGGGAGCTGCCAAAGATATCATCTCCTCAGAACAGATAAAGAAACTGAAGGTCAGAGTGGCCATGCTTCTAGTAAATATTAGATGGAGGAATTCAAACCAGTTTTTTCCAAACTCCAAATGCAGCACTTTAGCCACTGTGTTGTCCTGTTTATCTTAAAAACAGAAGAAAAAAGCTCAGTGATGTGGGTGTTGTACTATGAGGATAGTGAGAAAGTCATAGTAGGTCTTCCAGATATAAAATTGGAGAAATGAAGTAGGAGAGGAGCTTTTTTTCAATGCAAAAACCAAATACTTCTTCATCTTCATCATTATTATTGACATTTATATAGAATCTACTATGTGACAGGCATATGATAAACACTTTTTTT
>JAJPUD010000601.1:303564-406946 GCA_023553655.1 Myrmecobius fasciatus | reverse complement strand
TGTGTGTGTGTGTGTGTGTGTGTGTGTGTGTGTGTGTGTGTGTGTGTAGGGGGGAATGAGTGTGTGGGTGTCCAAATGGCCATGGTCACTTGAATCATGGTCACTGAACTTACAAACAGCCAATGTGTATGAGTCAGGACTTGAACCCCGATCTGCCTTTGAGGTCAGCTCTTTCCACTGTGCCAAGCTGCCTTTTTTTATAAGCAAGTTCACCTGAATTTTGTCCTATAGGGAATATAAATAGGAATCAGATAAAAGCAAGTTCACCTGAATTTTGTCTCTTGGGGAACATAAATAGGAGACACATAAAAGCATTTGGAAGAGTGTTTATCTGCAGATAAAAACATTTGGAAGGAAAAGAAGACTATTTTTTTTTTTTGATTATCTGCTACTCTGGATTATTCATAAGATTCAACTCTGTCTCCCTTATGCACCTGTTCTCCATCACTGAGAAGAGCCTCAGGCTTTCCTTTCTCCTTTCTCTTGGGATCAGGCTTAGAGAGGGTCTTTGTCCTGTGCTGGCCCCTCTGAGGTTTTTGCTATTTATAACGGGTCAGACCCATATAGTGTTCCACAAGAGATAAATGAACAGCTCTGTTCAGCTCCATTTAGTTCAATTCAACAGTAGAATGTAAACTCCTTGTAAGCAGGCTGTTTCATTTATTTGCTTTTGTGTCCTTTGTGTCTTACCTAGTATATTACCTTGTCTATAGTAGGTGCTTCTACTTAACAACCTGAACTGGATTTATTGGTTGCCTACTGTATTCAACCCTTTGTTCCGGGTGGATACCAAGTTTTAAATGTTAGGATCATTGTGAGGGGCCAGCTAATGGCATAGTGAGTGGATAGAGTGCTGGACCTGGAGTCAAGAAAACTCATCTTCCTGAGTTCAAACTAGCCTCAGATGTTTAATAGCTGTGTGACACTGGGCAAGTCATTTCACTCTATTTGTCTCCATTTCCTCATCTGTAAAAGGAGGTAGAGAGGGAATTGCAAGACACTTCAATATCTTTGCTAAGAAAACCCCAAAGAGGGTCACGAAGTCGAACATGACTGAAAAACAGCTGAACACTTCATTGTGATGGGTCTGTGACCAGTCACACCCTGCTCAGCACTGCCTAGGGAACAGCAGACAGGTGCAGGGAACCTGCAGGTAGTAAGTACTCCTGTGTGGGTGTGACACCTAGAGGGAACAATAATTATACACAAGATATATAAAGGAATATTCGGCAGGAGAAAGCTGCTGCTGAATAGATTGGTCAACTGCAATTCTGCCAAGAAAGACTACAGATCAGATTAATTGTTATGACAGAGAGGGGAGGAGGGGAAGAGAGAGACAGAGAGACAGAGACAGAGAGAGAGGCAGGGAGGGAAAGAGAGGGAGGGAGAGACATGGAGAGACAGACATGACAGAGAAAGAAACACAGAGACAGAGAGACAAGAGAGGGAGAAAGAAAAAGAAACAGAGAAAGAAAAAGATACAGAAACAGAGAAAGAAGCCCACAGAGAGACAAGAGAGAAAGAGATAGAGACAGAGAGACAGAGACAAAGACAGACAGAGAAAGAAATACATAGAGATACAGAGACAGAGAGAAAGAGAAAAAGAGAAACAGAAAAAGAGAGAGAGACAAAGACAAATAGAAAGACAGAGAAAGAAATACACAGAGACAGAGAGAGAAAAAGAGAAAGCAAAAGAGAGAGACAGAGACAGAGATAGAGAGCACACAGTGGTTTCAAACTTGAAGTTCATAGTGGCAACACTGGAAGATAAGATATTTCACAGATTATCTTGTTTAATTCTCCTGTTTTTGCAGAATGGGAAACTGAGACCCATGTTTCTTTCCCAAGGTCTTACAGTAATTCAATAGTAATAATAACTGACATTGATATGATTATTTTCTGTTTGCCAAGCACTTTGCATACATTATAATCTCATTTAAGCCACACTATGAAGCAGGTACACCAAATGTTATGATATCCATTTTACAGATGAGAAAACTGAGGTTTAGAAAGGTAAAATGATTTTCCCATGATCACACAGCTAGGGCAGGTTAGAAGTGGAATTCAACCCTCAGTGTTCCTGAGTACAAGTCCAGCCCTCCATATCTACCATATTTGACTGATTTGTGACTTCAAAACCAGTAATATTTCTAGCCACAGCCCTGAGCAGAGGCCTGTGTCCTCACCTGCCTTTGTAAAAAAAAAAAATTGCTACGGATTGGACCCAAAAATGATTGGGATGGGAGAAGTCACAGAAAACTGGAACAATCAGTGAAGACTTTTTAGAATGAGATAGAGTTCAAGTTAAAGCAATTATTCTCTTAGCCGTGAGAAGCAGCCATGATCACAATATATTTAACCCACTTGGTCAGTTTGATGTAATCTCTATAATTTGAGTGGGAAGCATCAAAGCAAATCCTGGACCAGCATAGGGTTCATCAGTAGTGCAATGAGAAGTTTAGTCTCTATGACTTGTAAGGTCCCTTCCAGCTCTAAATATAATTTACAGTTATAATCCTCTGACCTCTGGCAACGTCCAGCCTGAAGAGAAGGAGTTGGGAGAGCAGTAAAGGATAGTGACTTGCTACAAGAAAACTCACAACTGGAATGTAAATAGTTCATTGCTCACCTTAATTAGAGAGACTGATTTCCCAGAAGTCCCGTTAGGTGTTCCCCTTTCCTAATTGCCCAAGCCGTGTGACTTTTAATCAGAAAATTCTCAACACCCTCTTCAACTCCCACTAATGTGTTCCAGCTCCCAGGTAGACCCATGCAGCATCCCAGCAGGCATTTCTCCCTCTCATTTCTTTATTCTTAGATTTGAACCAGGAGTATTTCACCCTTGAAATCCAGGTCTCTCTTTCACTTAGTTGTGAAGCAGAGAGGGGAGGGGAGGGTTGGGGAGCTAGGGCTGTAAAGGGGATGAAGTTCTCTCATTAAACTAAGTCAGGAATCCATGGAAGAGACATAGGTTCATAATTAAACTTGCTCTTCAAGTGATTTCATCAGAGATCTGATCCTGTATGATGCCTGCAATCACTAGTGCTGTTCTCGATAAATGTGGGCTAATGGAGTCCAAAGGGACAGGGTGATTGATTGTTCGTGGGCTTGGGGTCCTGCAGGGCTTACCAGTCACCAATTAATTTTTGCCTTATGTTCTTGGGGGCAAATTTTTCCATTTCCCACAAGTGACCCGAATGATATTTTTTTCTAAAAAATAGGGGAAAAAAGTAAACTGGGGTCTTCCTGTTCTCAATGAAATGTGGCCAGATTCAGTAAATATGACTTTTGTGCGAACCAGGTATATTGTGATGCTATTTTCCTGTTTTCCCTTTTGTGCTCCCATAGCTGTCTATTTCAGTATTATTTTCTCGAGAAAAATAAGTCCAGCTTTGCCAAAACTTATTTTTTCAGGCAATGCCCATTACTCCATCCATATGCACTACCATCCAGTCAAACTGCCCTTTCTGGTTTTCATACATGGTGCTTCCTTCAGCTTCATCCCCTATGCCTTTATATTAGCTGTTCTCTGTGCCTGGAATGTTGTCTCCTTTCCCCTTCTTTTTCCTTGAAGGCTCTCATCTCAAGCACTACCTTCTACAAAAACTTTCCCAATCTTCCAGCTGTTAAACTGTTCTTTCCCTAATGTCACCTTATGTTTGTTTTGTACCTGTTTTTTAGGGATTGGATCTGAGACTGCATTAGTATAGGGAATCACAGATGAGGATACTCTTTCTACCAATGTAGGTCAGCGCTTTCTATGTACCATATAGTTTTAGAGAGGCCAGGAGACTGAAGATGCAGAATAAGACAAACATTTTGATATGCAGTCAGTGTAAGAAGGGGTTTTACTTGACTATGCATATTTGTTACATGGGCTTAATCTCTCTCTCTCTCTCTCTGTCTCTCTCTCTCTCCCTCTCTCTCTCTCTTTCTTCTCTCTCTTTTCAATGGGGAGGGATGGAAAGGGACAGAATTGAGGAGGAGGAAGAGGAAAAGGAGGAGGAGGAGAAAAGAGGACTATTGAGTTATCTTTTTGGAAAAAAATGCAGATTAAAAGTTCAGAAAGAACCACAGCTCAACTTTGAAAACAAGTTGAACTTACATACTCAAAAACAAAAGTAAACTGTACATAATAGAGACCTGCAGTTTCTGGTACAATTTTCTTTTTCTATTCTATTGTGTATGTAGAATTGGTCATTTTATTTGGAGTTTTATTTGGTGTAAAACAAATGAATGAACAGATAGACAGATCTAATATATCTATTATTTTCTTTATATATCTACTAAAGTTTGTGTTGTCTCATTTTATACCTTGGAAACAAGAAGACACTGCAAATAAGGACTTGATTTATTGTTTTGTTGGTTTCTAGACTTATAAAAAATTGGAATATCAATAGTACAGCTTAAACTTAGAGGTGTCATGATTATTTTTTTTCAGAGAGCCAGTTATTAAGATTTTATCAGCACACCTTTAATAGATTTCTCTTCAAATATAGGTTGGTTTGGATGAACTCTGAGGTCTCTTCCAACACAACGGGTTTATGATTATGATAATAATCACTCATATGCAGGTCTATTATGCTCATATGCAGGATTATCTAACTTTAGTTCGTGGGGATAGTTATCTCTGTAATCTTGGCCATCCCTTGCCAAGGAAGATTTTGATTCTTTCCTGGAGGAGAATGAGAGAAAGGGCCATAAAGCTGGCTACTCTATTCTCCTTGTGGAAGGAGTACCAGGCTAAAATTATATCTCTCCATCCCCCTACATATTTCTTGTCTGGGAGAATGATTTTTAGGTCCAAAAGCAAGGAAGCAGATAGCTAGCTATCTCTTAAAGACAGAGGGTTATTAACTAAGCTAACACCTACAAGCTTGATTCTATTCCTTAATTACCCAAAAGAACATCACAAATAGTGAATGAAGAATAAACCTATTTATTCAAGCAGAAAGCAAATGAAATTGAAATTCTACAGTTTAGAATATATGAAGAAATACATGAGTTGAATTCTTTAGATGGGAAGCATGCTTATATCTCACTCAACCAAGAGAGATGCCCTAGTCTGATACAGTGGGGAAATTTCCCACTCATTAGGAGGCAAGCTGGAAATCAGAGATATATGGAAACTCAGGCTCTCCTAGATAGTTGCTAAAGAATTTTTCTTTCTCTTCTCCAAAGTCAGTCCTAGAGTATAGACCCACATGTGTATCTTTCTCAAAGCAGGTGTAAAGAATGTCTTTTTTCTCCAAAGTTTTCACATTTCCACCCCTCAGGCAGTCACACAGGGGATATATCCCTATTCTTTCCACTGATAAGGAGAGTTTTATGCAAAGTGCTTCCAGGGTGAAACCTGGGTTACATGCATAAAGCATTTTGTCTATACAGAGCTTTTTCACCAGCATAATTTCCTTTGATCCCCATAGCCAATTGTGGGATGAGCAGCACAAGTATTATTTGCATTTTACAGAAAAGAAAACTAAACCTCAGAGTTCAAAAGTGACTTTTTCCTAAGCACAAGGCTAATAAGGTTGAGGCTAAAATTCAGACTCAGGTCTTTTGAGGAAGGACAGTTGAGTTTTATAAGTAGGAAGGCAGCAGCTACTGCCAGTAATACAACTGGCAGCATCAGCTTCTTGTCCACTCTGTGCAAGCAAATAGAAGCAGAGGCTCTGAGTTGGTTTTATCAACTGGTCTCTTGTAATTCAGAGGCAAAGACAGTCATCTTAGAAGAAGGGAAGAAAAGCAAGCAAAAAAGAGAATGAGCTAAACAAAACATCTTTATGCCAGAGGCTGTTATGTGTTCTCCTATGCTGTATACATCTCTGACAAACAGAGAACAGCACCTAAAGTAAAGTTTCTTAACCTATTTTTATGTTTTTGTTGGTCTTATGAAACCTATGGACTTTATTCAGAATAATGCTTTTAGATACATAAAATATAAAAGTATGACTACAAAGAAAACCAGAGGAGAGGGAATGGAGGAGAGAGGAAGGAGGAGAAAGAAAAGGAGAAGAGGAAGCAGGAGAAAGAAAAAGAGGAGAAGAGGAGGGAGAAGAAAGAAAGGGAAGAGGAAAGAAGAGAAGGGGAAAAAGGTGATATTACAGACTAGATTAAGAACTCCTTACCTAAAGGCCAAATACTAATTACTCTGTTTTCCTTCTAAGGTCTGTGCAGCTATCTCCTTGACAAGATCTGAACACTGACATGATCTGTTTCAAAGCCTCTGGGATCCTTGTAGTAAGAGGCTCTGGGGTATTTACAACTTTTAACTCCAAGTCAGTGACCTTTCTAGGATGACTTTCTAAGGCTCGAGGCAATAGGATTAACTGGGAACTGATCTTAGAGTTAAAAATGTTTTCCTCCAATCTCTGCCTCTGATATATAGTGATTGTGTCACTTTGGGCAAATAACTCTGTGTCTCAAACAGTACTGCAAGATTATAAATTGTTGATCAAGTATGGGCTTGAATTGCTAAAGGGAGTTTCCTCTTGTTGGAGTTCTTTGTTCCAGTGAAATCTCATGTCCAGTCTACATCTCTCTCTCTTTCAGTCCCATAAGCCTTTGCATAGAACAAGATAAGGGAAAGCAGCACCTAAATGAAGACGGATCTGTACTGGAAGAACCTTTTCTCCCTAATGTTGCTCACAATGCTCCCACATATGGTCCATTGTCCAGCAGCTTTTTCTCCCCACTTCCACTTTCCCACATTTACTCAGCTTCTCCCACTGTTCTTGTGGTGTTAGGATGAGAATTCAATTAAAATATTAAAGTACATTGTGGAACAGATTCTACGTTTGAAATGGAAATATCTCACAACATAGAAAGTCATTGCCTTGAAAGAGAAAGCAAATTCTGCCCATCTGTTTTTAATTCCCTTATCTGTCAACTGGTAGGAATATTGGGGACTTCCTAAAATGTTCGGCACTTAACCAGGCACAAAAATCCCACCAAAATGTGCACTTCGCATTCTCCTTTTAAACTAAATGGGCATGTTTTTAGTATGCTGTCTTAGAAATAGATCCCTTTGGGAAGGCATGAGTAAATGCCACATTTGAGCAGGATTTTTCACATAATCATAAAAATTTTATAGCAGACTCTTCTCTTTATGTATTCTGGTGAATGCCAAAGAGTCAGTCTCCAAGCTAGAAATGGGAAAGATTTCATATATGAGGATATGTACACATATGTGTATATATAGACATATATATATATATACACATATTTATATGAATATATATGTATGTATAACAAATGCTTAAAATGCAGATCCTGGGTAGAACTATCAGACAACTGTGATTGGTGGGAATGTACTGGATTATGAGAAAAGATACTGAATCTATATCCCAATTCCGTCAGTGCCCTACTTTGTGAATTCAGGCAAGTAACAAGATCCCTCTAGTCCTCAGTTGGCCTCTAGTCTCAAGTTATTCCAGTAAAGCATCTCACAGATATAATGACCATAGGGAAAAATCACTGAAATGTACATATCTACATACATTATTTCAGACTCAAAAGAGAAGAGAAAATGATAACAGCTAAAGACCTATGATTGTCTGCCACCAGCACTAACACAGCTGCCTCTCATTTGTGATAATCAGGAGGAGAGTCTGTGTTACCACAGTGTACAGTAGTAGTTAATCCAGCAGGATGGGGAGGCAAAACTAGAATGGTAGTAATGAGAGAATATTCTACCAATCACAATGGGGAGAGCAGGCTATCAGGGTAGTAATGTAAGTGTGTTCTACCAAGCATAACGGGGAGGCGGGACTAGCAGGGTAATAATGTGAGAGGGTTTATTCTAAAAAAGCACAATTGGGAGGTGGAATTGACAGGGTAGTAATGTAGGAGACTTCCATCAAGCATAGTGGGGTGATGGGATAAGATCTTTGATTTAAAGGGCAGTAGATTCCTTAGCCATTTGAGCAAAGTAAATTACTTCATGACCTTGCTTTTTAAATCCCAGATTCAAGATTTATTTTATTGGCCCTCAGTCTTTTGGTAGTCATGGCCCACAGGATTACAAGGTGGTAATGTATTCAAATTGTCAAACGGTAAATCAGCAAACTATATTCCTCACCAGACAGAGGGAGAAATTTCACTCAGAATCAGAAGTGGCTTAGCTCAATATTGGCCTCATGTAGCCTCCCTGATGAATGTTTAACCCATTTTATAGTAATGCTGAAATATTCTTTTCCAGTGGTTTTGTGCATTTATTAAATGTTTATCATGTATCAGGAATTGTGCTAAGTGCTAGAACAATTAAGAAAGGCAAAAACACTCCCTCCCCCCAAGGAGCTCACATTCTAGTGGGAGAGACAACATTAAAACAACTGTGTACAACTAAGATGTAGATGAGACAATTTGGAAGTGATCTTAAAATGAAGGATTGGGAAAAACTCATGGAAGATATGACTTTACCTGAGACTTAGAGGAATCCAAGGAAGCCAGGAGTTAGAAATGAAGAAGAGGACATTCTAGATATGGAGGACAGCCAGTATAAGGTATACTTCATTATTTTTAGATACTGCCCCATAACCCTGTTTTTCACATTAAAAAAATCATCTAGCTGATTCCTTAAAGTTTTGATCTGAATCTTAAATTTTGGTCTCCACATTAATTTCTGTCTTCTGGATAGAATTTACTGATATAACCTGTTGTAATACTTGGAAATGTTCTTTATTTTTGGTGTAGTGGCAACAATTTTGCTAGCCTGGTACCTAATTGTTGCTATCCTTTCATCCAGCATTGTTGTCCCTATTGCTTGGACATTCAGCAATTTTCATCATTTCCCAGGAAAAATGTACATAAATTACACCCAGACCTTATCTATCTTACAAATCTCAAGCATCCACCTGTCCAAACATTAGCTTGTTTTGGGGGCTCCTTTCCTGGCTTGAATGATGACTGCTTGCTCAGAACAACAGGGTCTTCCTCAGTTCATGCTCTTTAGTCTAAGAGTCAGTGGGATAGTAATAAGAGTGACAAAATATAATTACAGAATCCTAGAGTTAGGAATCTTAGAAATTTCAAGGTCTAATTCCACTGACACAGTGTTAGAATCTGCTCTTCACAACATGAATGAGTGAGCAACTTAATATTTATCAATCAATTAACAAATATTTTTAAGCACCTATTATATGCCAGTTCATGTGTTAGGTTCTGAATTATCCATACAAAGAATGAAGTAGTTCTTACTCACAAAAGGCTTACTGTGTGCCAAGCACTGTGCTAAGTTCTGGAACTTTATATAGAAAAATAAAATAAATCTTGTTATTAAGGAACTCACACTGTAATAGAAGAATTATAATACATGTAGGAGACTTCAGCTCTATAATGGTTGGAAAGATAGGAAAGTCTTAAGGTGCAGCTATAGGACCAATAGCAAGGTCCAATAGTCTTTGGAATGCATTATTTTATCTACCCATGGAAGTAGTCTATTGGTATTGGGAAGGAAAGAATAAGTGTAAGTTTCAAACTTAGAAGCAGGAGAAATCTGACATTGAATCCTACCTCTGATACGCATAATTGTGTAACTGAGCAAATCATCTTATATCTCTGAGCATATCTGTGAAATTGTATGATCATATGTATGAGATAATCAATCCTTACAAAGATTATCCCATTTGATCCTCAGCATAACTGTGGGACATAGGTGCTATTATTATTTCATTTTATAGATGAGGAAACTGAGGCAAACAGAGCTTGAGTGACTTGCCTAGGGTGGCACAAGTGGTTTCTGAGCTCAAATAAAACTTAGGTTTTGCCAACAACAGAGCCAATCTTCTAGTCACTCTACTGCCTAGTGAGAAAAGGAAAAAAAAACAAGGAAGAAGAAAGAAGAAGAAAAAGGAGGAGGAAGAAGAGGAGGAGGATGAGGAAGAGAAGGAGGAGGAGGGGAAAAAGAAAAGAAAAGGAAGGAAGGAAGAAAGGAAGAAAAGGAGGAGGAGAAGGAAGAGGAGGAAGTAGCTAGATAATCATAATTAAGACTACTTACTTCCAAAGTTGTTATGAAGGAAGCTTTTTTAAACCCTTTAGTGTTACATAAATAGAAATTATTTCTGCAATTACAGAGACCTGTGATATAACACAAAAGATGTCTAGACTCAAATTGATCCATTCATTAAGACTTTGCATACTTTGTTTGGCTAGATGGGAGTCAACTCTATCAAAAAGTTTTATTGCTCAGCTCACCACAAGGACCCCTCAGGAAGCTTTGCTAAATACCTTGCCAAACTCTAGAAATATTATGTCTTTGTTTTCACCCTGATCTATCAGTCTTATGATTCTATCAGAATAGGAAGTGAGTGTAGTCTGGAGGAATTCCTTAGTGACCTTACATGAGGTCCTCATAATAATTACCTTATTTTCTATGTTCTTATGAACTGTTTAATCAGTCAGGTCAAGACTTTTGCCAGGGATTGGTATTAAGCAGACCGATTTCAGGACCTATACCTTTCCTTTTTTTGAAAATAAGATCATTTGTCAATTTCTGGTTATTTCTACCTCTCCTGTTCCCTGTGATGTCTCAAGATTGAGGTTTTGTTTCTAAAGTGATATTTGATAGCTCCTTTAGCCTGAACATTTGAGCTCATTTGAAACAGCTAGGGATTCACTTCTTATCTCTTCACCCATCTTGGATGTATGTTCTGTCCTTTCAGCTTTGAAGATCATTCTTCTTGTGAAAGAAGACAAAATTATATTTATTGCATAGATCTGCCTTTTCTATATCATCTGGCCACATCATAACCATGTTTCCTAATTAGTGATCTTTCTCTTCCTTTTCTTTTTCTTGCTTCAAAGACAACTTTTTAAAAGCCTCCTTTTGCCTTTAGTGTTAATGATAGAATGATAGAATCTCCCAAATGAAAGGAACCTTGGAGGTCCTGTAGTTCAACTGCTACCCAAAGTAGGAATTCCATCTGCTCTATCCCCAGCAAGTGGTCCAAGTTCTTCTTGAAGACTTTCAAAGGCAGGAAACTCATTACATTGGGCTTTACACTTTCAAACAATATTATTAGAAATTCACTCTACTCTTTTTTATTGTGGCTCAGCTTTTTGTCCCTGTTTCCCTCATTTCTGCATGTCCCTTTTTATTTAGTTAATTTATTTTTAAAAATAATTTCAGTATAAAAGTAATAGCACTCTCAACAACTACAAATAGAATATATAGTTGAACTCCAAGTAAAGCTATAAAATTAGAATGTTTTACATTTTAATTTTAAAATATACTAATAACAATATAAATTTTAACAGCAACAATTTATTTGTTCTGTTTTTCCTTCTGGCATCTTTTCTATATGAGGATTTGTTGCTCTTGGTGGTGGAGGTTTTTTTTTTTTTTTTTATATAGCCCTAGTCAAGTGCATATTGTTTTTCTAATTCTATTGACCTCAATTTATATAACTTCATAAAAGTCTTTTTTCTATTTTAGTTCTATTTTTAATTTTTCAAAGCTTTTGCTTTTGGTGGAACAGTATCATGCTGTCACAATGTACATACTGAAATTTATTCAACTAGTTTCCCAATTGTTGAACAGATAGGCTATTTCAAGGTTTTTTTTTTTTTTTCATTTTGGCAAATAAAGCATCTAGGAATATTTTTCTATAAATAGGTCTTTTTTGAATAATGTTTATGAGATTTAATCTTACTTCTTGAATTACTAAATTAAAGAGTGTAATTGGCCTTGTAACTCTTTTACAAATATAGAGTACACCAGTAGTACCTTAGCATACCCAGATCCCCATAGACTTTCCGACATTGACTTTCCTTGATAGCCTTAGCAATTTGTAATGGAAAGTACTATCCACATCCAGAGAGAGAACTATGGAGATTGAATGTGTATCAAGGCATAGTATTTTCACCATTTTTTTGTTTGTTTTCTTGGTTTTTTCTTTTTCATTTTTCCCCTTTTCATCTGGTTTTTCTTGCACAGCATGAAGAATATGGAAATATATTAAGGAGAATTGCACATGTTTAATCTATATTGGATTGCTTTCTTGGGGTGGGGAGAGGGGAAGAGGGATGGAGAAAAATTTGGAACACAAAGTTCTGCAAAGGTGAATGTTGAAAACTACCTTTGCATGTGTTTGGAAAAATAAAGTATTATTATAAATTATATAAATGTAAACAAATGTGTGTTTACATAAATATATGTATATATACATATATGTATATATTTGCATATTTATCTAAGTATCTTTAGAAGAGAGTTCTCTGAGCAGCCACATGGGTTAATTTGATTCTACCAGTCACATTTTCCTCCCTCATCAGGGTTCCAAAAGATTGTACTCACAGAATTTATTTTCATAATTTCACAGTATTATAGAACTTTAGAATGGTAAAAGACCTCAACAGCCTTCTAATCTCACAGGCTCTTTAAAAGGAGACCCCAAACATAACACATTAGACTTGGTAGCTACTAATGTAGGCTATTCTCCTTTTGTTTATATTGTTAGAAAGTTTTTCTGACTTCAACTTTAAATTTTCCTTAAAAAACCCCCGGTCACCTATTGCTGCTGATTCTTCTCTTGAAGGTCAAAAAGAACAAGCCTAATTGCTCTTCCACATACACTATTTAAAATTTGCTCTCTTATAAATCTCTTCTGAATATTTTCTTTAAGGAAAGACCTGATAATTTTGTTCAAGTGTTTGAAGGTATCTCCCAACACACTTGAACTGTTTTTCCTTTCATAGTCTTCAGTCATAGGATCACACAATGCCCAGTATGCCCTTCTTAATCTATCATTAATTCAAAAATGACATGTGGTCTCTTTCTGTCAAAGTTCCCTACAAAACACATTCATTAGATAGATTTTCCTTGTTTAAATAAAGATTGAATGGTTATATGCCATTTTATTTCCACAATCTTCTGAGAGATGAAATTGTCATAAAAATATCAAATGCTTTACTTTTAGTGAAATGAGACATATAAGAATATTCTGGAGAGTTTATTTTGCTTATAACTGATATGATATGATAGCTTTGTGATCTGATGCAAGAACTCATTGTCCATTTTCATCTGTCCTACTGTTATATAGCAAAGCTTCTTAAATTGTGGATTATGACCCCATATGAGGTCATGTAAATGAAAGTGGGAATCACAAAACATTTGGCAACAATAAAAAGTATCACATATTCCAAGATTTGAATTCTTTATGTAAAAATAAACAATCACATCCATCTCATTAGTATGTAAATTTGCTTTCATCTTTAATAAATGATAAAATTATATGTACACCAAAGCACTATTTTAAAATACATTTCTCTATGTTTATTATCAGTAAACATTTGATTTGCATACCTATTTCATATGCCTATATACCCAGAGTCATGTAAAAATATCTTGGGCAAAAAGGAGTCATGAATAGAAAAATTTAAGAAGCCCTATAGCCTATATAGTATACTTCTTCCATGGTGTCACATCTATTTATTTCACCTATGTACAATTATTCCATCTCATTGCTCAATCCTTATTTCTAGTCATTGTGTATCTTCTGAGTTTTTTTTTTTTTACTGGTTAATGCAATCATTTATATGCTACAGGAAATATGTGCTCATGTAACATTCTATATACTAAGCCTAAATGAAAGAGCAGACGAGATCTTAATAGATTTTTATTGATTGAAGAAAGAAAAAAAAGTTCATCGGTGTGATATCTAATTTGAGCTACTTTCTTCCCAATTTCACTGTATTATGGCAGTCAGCAAGGATTAAAGCTTAAAATGATTTATTGGTGGCAATTCCAATAAACCTATTAAAAGCTGTTGTCACTACACAAATAAAGTCAGAGTGCTCCCATGTAGCACCCCCTCTGTGCCCTTCATTGTGGCTAATTGGTGTAAGGCTACTTGCCGACTTGCAAATAGGAGGAGAATGGGTCAATTGACATAACTAACAATTACATAATGAAGGAATATAGTGGTCTTCATCTAGAGGTGCAGTGTATTGTGGACAGAGCAATTGATTGAAAGTCAGAAAACAATATTAATATTAATACATTAATACATTAATATATTAATACAGACTCTGGCTTAACATTAAAGGATTTGTGCTTTGGATGGCAAAACAGTCCCTTATTAATTGGGGAAAGGAGGAGAGGGAAGAGATATGTAAATGATGATTAGGGGTATGAGCCAGTCACCTTGGGTGATAAGAGCTCTAAAAAAGTGCAGCTTCTCCTCTCTCTCTCTCTCTCTCTCTCTCTCTCTCTCTCTCTCCCCTCCCCCCCGTGTGTGTGTGTGTGTGTGTGTGTGTGTGTGTGTGTGTGTGTGTGTTTTGTTTGAGATTCAGGCAGTTTTTCTCTTGGATTATAGTGGATTTTGGGGAGGGGAAAGGATTTCTCCTGCTCTTTCCCAGTAAACATTCAAAAAAAGAGAGGGAAGCAGTGCTTTTCTATAGCTTTTGCAGCCTGCTGAGTGGGCAGCTCTTCCTGGCTCAGTTGACAGTCATCTTTGCCATAGACCCCAATCACGGGAACCAATAAGGGATTGTTTCATCATCTGGAAGCACAAGTCCTTCAGTGCTGAGGCAGAGCAACGGGTGCATTCTCATGGAGACAGAGTATACATGCTCAGGTCCATGGGAGAGGGTAGGGATGTCCCAGTCCAGAAATAGGAATAAGGGATTCTCTCATCACTCCCTATTACAGTAACTTAACTACTGATTGTAGTTATAGTTAATGTATCATTTTCTTACTGAATAATTTATAAACTGCTAGGAGATACTTAGTCATATATTAAAGGAGGCATCCACTTTCTAGTCCCCTGCACTGCCACCTGGTGGTACATGCTTCTGGATATCTGAGAAAATGGGCTTCACTTAGTGCAGTTCTCAGTGAAGCAAAAGCCTGGCCATCACTGAATGAATCACAGATTTTGGGGGGGCTATATATGATTTTATGCTGAGGCAAAAGGAGCTGGAGCATTTAACAAATGCACAATCTGATGAAGCTAAATAGAGAATTGGTAGAATTCCTTTGCAGTCAGAGGCTATACTTGGAAGCATTCATCAGTCATTTAAACTATTCTTGTCTATTCCTTGGTTGAAGGATCCTGATTTAATCTACCTTTAACAGCAGCTAAAACATTCCAATTCATTGATGTTGGGGATTCTACCTCACAGTTTCATTTCTTTACTTTTGTTTCATATTCCAAATCATTAATATTATTATTAGTTATTAATATTCTCAGTGCAAATGAATTCATTAGATCCCTTCCTGAGAGCAATTTATATTAGTATTGGATTCGCTGTGGGTCACAGATTCACATTAGAGCAAGAAAGAACCTTATTCTTGATCACAAAGTTTAACCCCTTCATTTTGCACATGAAGCAGCTGAAACCTGAATAAAGAAAAAAGCTTGGCCAACTTATGACAACAAATGACATAGCCACGATGTGAATCCTAGAGTCCAACTCTAGATTCGGTGTTCATTCCACAACATTATGGTGTGTTCCTAGGGCAGCATGAAAAACAAGAATGCAGACTCTGTAAAATGAAGTTGGGGGTGACAAAGTGATAGAGAAAGAGAAATCTGGGGAACTAAATAAAAGTTCCTCTGACCTCATAGTGGCAGGCTGGTCCTGCCTGAGCTGGAAATTAGGTTCCCTTTATGTTAGAAGACTAGTCTCTGTGGGCTATATCATGTGTCTGGCATCCCTTAATTGCTGCATCCCTCTATAGATGTGCAACTTGTTGGGTAAGTTTATAATGAATCTCGATTGAATTTCTAAATGTTTCTCTTCTTCAGGATTATCCCTTGGCTAGGTAACAGAGGACCAAAAAGCTAGAGGTGGAAGGTGGAAGAAACCTCAGAGGACACTTAGTCTAACCCCTTTATTTTACAGATGAGGAAATTGAGGTTCAAGAGATTATTTGCCCAAATTCATATGGACATCACATTCTTAAACATAATAACAGCTAATATATATGTATATATATAAACATATATGTAGTATAATATATATCTCATTTACATACTCTACCAGAGAAAACTATATAATAAAATAATCATGAAGAATTGTCTATGTATCATTTTAAGGTTTACAAAGAAGTCTATAAAGATTTTCTCATTTTATACTCACATCAATCTTAGAAAGTGGATTATTATTATTACCCCCGTTTTACAGGTGAGAAAACAAAGCCAAACAGAAGTTAAGTAACTTGAAATAGCTAGTGTTTGAGGCCAGATTTGAATTCAGGGCTTCTTAACTCCAGATACAGTATCCTATCTGCTGCATCACTTTGCTGCTATTTTGAGGTATCCAGTTAAATCAAGCAAACAAAATACAGTGGGACTGCATTGACCCATGTCCCATGTAGGCACTGACTAGCTATGTATAAGAGTTTGACTGAATCTCAATCTTTAAAAAATTTTTTAAAGCATTTTAATTCTTAGTGTTAATTTTTTTTCATTTCCATAGAAAAGACTATATGATGCAGTCCTAAAGACTATTGCTAAATATGCATATATATATATATATATATGTATATATATATATATATATTCTTTTGGCTTTTCTCTCTTTGGGAAACCCAATGACACCAATAAACCACACAAATTCCGCCCCCTCTTCCTCTGTTAGTCAGTGGTGGCTACATGCTGAGTCCTTCTGCACAATCTGTTTCATTGAAACGGGGAGCTCTGGGACCAAATATTTATTTCAAACCATCTGAATGGTGATACTGAAACGTGTTGGAAGGGAAAACTGATCAGTTGAAACTGCTCATCTAATTACCCTTTGCACACCTCCACACCTGCCGTTTTTTGATGGTGCTGTTGCTGTTGTCAGGTGGAAGGGGTGAGCAGATGGCTGCTTGGTGAGGTGGCAATTACTCCCTCCCAAAGATACATCCATCCCTTTATTTGTCTGCAGACTGGGAAGGGTAGAGGTTGACAGGTGCCTTCACCTTGGTGGCTGGGGGGAATGGTCATGTTGGCTTTGATGAAGGTGAACAGGAGTCCCTAGTATAGTCCAGAAGAGCCCATGAGTTCTGGAAGATGCTTCCCAATTACCAGCCTCTCTTACATATCCAGGGTTGTCTCATCCTCTCAGAGAATAAATGTGACTCTCCTGCTTGGACATTTGAGGCATATGCCAAAGTGGTAAAACCCTGAAGCCATCTCTGCCTTTTAGCAAAACCTAAGTTCAGGAGTGTTGTGCCTGGTCAAAGCCTGTGTGGCCAGGGTTCCTTTGTTCCTTTCTTTCTGCTAATGACAGTAGCAACAGGATTTCACATGGGAATGTAGCTATGCAGCATGATCTTGGAGAAGTTATTTAACTTCTCTACACCTTGCTTTCCCTTTGGTGATAGCAAAAAGGACTAGTTTTCCAGTCCACCTCCCAGAACCAAATGAAATAATACATATAAAGACCCTTGAGTTCCTTAGACAAAATACACTGAGTATAATACAAGATATTATTGCTATTATATCAAAAACATTTTGTACTCAGCATAGAAGGGTCATGTAAATACAAGGAATTGCCATGATTATTATGAATCCTTTAAGCTATACAATCCTCCAGAGTCCCACAAATTTAATGCCTAAGGGATTTGCTGATATAATTATTGGCAGATGAGCCTCAAAAGGTTCGATTTGCATAATACTACCATACCATTACACAGAGCAGCTGAGAATTTTCATGTTAGACCTGGGTTATGGGACTGCATCTATTAGAGCCCAGGAAAATTCATAGAAGAACTCTTTCATTTTGCTGCCCTTCTTGACATAAGAGACTGTCCCTAAAAGTCTGGTCCACCCAGTTTCTCAAATGTAATAAAATAGAGCTATTATATGAAAGTGCTTTGCAAACATTGACATTATATAAATGTGAATGGTTATTTTTTTGTTTCAAGTCCAGATCCCTGTCCTTGCCATTTACTGACCTCTAAGAGTTAGCAAAAATAAATTTATTACTTGTATAATCTTAGGCAACTTCTCTGAGCCTAGAATCCCTTATCTTTTTTAAAGGGTTAAATGCTAAGGTGATCTCTAAAATCCTTCCAATTTTCTGTGATTCTTCAATGACTTCAGTATCTGGCTGATAATCTTCTCTATCATCCCTGGTTATTTTTGTCCCCCACCAATTCATCAACCTTCACAACTTAGATGGCCTTCACCTTCACTCTACCAAGTCACCCACAACGACAGCCTTACAGCCCACCAGCATCCAGGACAATTCCATTTTAAAAGTTTTGAGATTTCCTTTTCTCACCAATCTTTCCTATTTCTACCTCTTCCACTACCTATATTCTCCCAAATCTGCTCTTTGTCCTGATCAGGATTTCAGATCCCTCTTTGTTCTTTCCATTCTGGCTTCATTCCTTCATTCATAGATCAGATCCTACAGTTAACCATTTCAATAAAGTGGTGTCCTCTGCCCTTAAGACCAGCTCCTACTATTTTTTCATCTTATTCATCTATTGGTGACCCCCACTGGCCACCATCTCTGCTCCAACCTTTGAACCACTGAATGTTGCTATTAAAAAATCATATAATAGAACTAATGGGTCCACTACAAATTCATGCTGTCCAACTTCTGAACCTACACTCATTGCACAGCATCTCTTTACTCATTTTGATCCTATTCCTGTTCTATTGAGAAGATTGAAGTCATTTGTGAGGTACTCTTTCCTCTCCCTTTCTCTATACCTTAAAGCCTCTTTAGATCTTTATCAATTCTCTTCTATTCTCAGAGAATGAAGTGACCTTTCCTTTCTGTCGTCAATATTCTTCCCTCCCTTATCTTCCAGAACATGGTCACAGTCTATCTACCTCAATCCTCTTCCCTCCGTTATTTTCCAGAACATGGTTACAATCCATGTCACAATCATTTCTTTTTGTTCTCTCTCATCCTCAATTTCTTCCTCTCTTTTTTTGGTTCCTTTTCCTCTGCCTATAAAATTGCTCATCTCCCCTATAGTACTATAATATTTGTCCTCCTACAAACAAAATATAGGTGTTCCCTTACACTCTATCTTGGATTCTCTCTCTCTTTTTTTTTCTTTTTCCATGCATTGTCTCTTGATGATCTCATCTATTTCAAACTCTTTAGCCATGAGCAGTGTTAGTGACTTCCACATCTATACCTTCAGCTCCATCTCTTCCTCCAGAACATTTTCTACTACCAGCTCAACATTTTTACCTGCATGCTCCATTGACTCCTCAGACTTCTAATAGATCTTAAACCAAACTTATAATTTTCCTCCCAAAATATGTATTTCTCCCAAAGATTCTATTTTTGTTAATGGTATCATTATATGAGATTTCAGTCACCAGAGCTGGTAACTTATAATCACGTTTGACTTTTCCCTTTGTCTCAACAGCTACACAAAATCAATTGGAAAGCCCTGTTGTTTATACTTCCACATTTTTTTCATTTGTTACTTCCCAAGGATGATACAGGTAACACCCTCCCCTCTCCTAGACATTTACAGTGAATCTCCTAAGTTATTTCCTTGCTTCTAGTCTTTTCTCTCCCAAATTTATCCCTTACATAGTTGTCAAAATAATCCCTTTAATGCACAGTCATGACCATGATTACTTTGCTCACAAATCTTGGGTCCCCTATTGTCTTGAGATATAAATCCTAGAAAATACAATACCAACTCTTCCCCATGGTCATAAGTGTCAGTTTCCACTCTTCATTTGCCTGAATTGTTTCAGTACCCTTCACATACTTGAAGTTCCAGTTAAACTTAGTCACATTCTATTCTTTGATCTCTTTTTGCTCTCTCTGATTTCTGTGAATTTGTGGATTCCATTGCAAAACGCTTGGACCTAAAATATTCTCTATACCTCTTCCTTCTGAATTTCTTCTCTTTCTTCAAGTGCCACCTCCACCATGAAAGCTCCCTGATCTCAGCTGAAGGTGATGTCTTAATCATCCTCAAATTTTCTTAGAACATATTTTATCTGTATCTGTTTTGTTCTACTCATTTTATCACTTGTCATACTTATTTTTGTATAATATTTAGATTGTGAGCATCTTGATAAAAAGAGAATCATTTTCCATCCAAAGTACACAATATAAACACAGTTTCTGGCAAACAGGGTTTGACAAATTACAAATATTTGAGGGATAAAATGTTATCTACTTACCTAGCAGGTTTAGAATGTAAACTGCTAATCTGGCCTGGACTATTTCCTTAGTAATGTATCTTTAATAATGTGAATAATGGTTTCTCACCTTATTCTACCTCATATTCTCTGCATTGCAATCAAACTAGACTACATATTATTCCTCACTGTCTCTCATGTTTGGTTTGTTTTCCTTCCTCTCTTCTATCTATTGGAATTCATAATTCCTTTTGGAGACATTTCCTGATTCCTCTTATTAGTGCCTCCCTACCCCAACAAAAAAGGAAGATTATTTTCTCTTTGTTTAGGATTGCTTATCAGTTTCTTATTGTTTCTCCCAAGTAGTAAAATGTAAGCTCCTTGATAGCAGGGATAGCAGTTTTGCTTTTGTCTGAGGATAAAAAATCCCCAGAAACTTTCAGGTATCTGCCACTTAGTTGTTTAAATAAATGCTCATAAATTGAATTGAATTGATGTTCTTCTTAATGCTTGCTCAGGAAGGAATCTGAGAAAATGCAACAGAAAATGACCCCATTTTGGCCAAATTTGTCTACTATAGCCCTGTACAATCCATCTTGCCAAAGATAATTTGAGTCTCCGTGTTGTGGAATTTTTTTTGCTTCTTTTTGGACCAGTTATATATAATTTTTTAATCTTCCCAGGGTTGAATTTTCTCCCCTGCTTTAGTACTTACTATAATATGTTGAAATACCAATAAGGCTAATAATTTGCTCTATTTGATAAATCGACCACAGGGACCTCAATCTATTCTGTGTCATGCCAGCAATGTTTTGACCTTCACAAAGAAGATGAGTGCTCTCGGAACCATACCCTGGGAAGCCAACTCACATTCATCAACAATCAGAAAGTCTAGGCCCTGTGAGTTTCAGAGCATTAAATCACCATATGAGGCATTAGATTCATGTGACAGGGATCTTGAGCACCGATGGCTTTGCAGAGCTAGCTGGGTCTTGCTTGATTGTGAAAAAGAATAGCCAAGATATGGGGGCCGGGGGGAAGTAAAAAGCAGAGGATGACATGGAAAGAAAGGAGGAAGCAAGGAAAGGAATATTATCTTGAAACTGTCTAGAAGGACTATAATTCATGCAATGCAAAGCACCTATTATGTGTCAGGCCCTATGTTATAAAGATAAGGACTCTGGAAGAACTGTTGAACATGTAATAAATAAATGCAAAAATATATACAACATAAATGCCAAATCAGTTCAGGAAGCTGGTGGAGAGATCTGTAATAGATTATATTATTTGTTTCTAGAATTTCATTCTGGACCTACCAGAGAAAGAATTAGTATTGCTTAATGGGTTGCCAGACCTCAATTGGTATGATTTAAATTAAGGTAGTGATTACTCCATTCCCACTCCATACTTACACCGTGCTGTATGTACATGGAAGTTACTTCTCTAGACCAGGACAGATGCTGCCCATAGGAGATCTCTAGATACTGGATCTCATTAATCCCATCTAATCACCACCCCACCTGTCAGATTCTACCCAACCTAATATTCCTGAATGCATGCCATTTGCAAGCAAGGAAAAATGATGAACTGCTAGAGATCTATAAAGATACCTCATCCAGCAGTAATGCACCTAAGCCATGTCACATATCTGGGAGGCTGACATTTTCTATGATCTCTGGGGAAGGAAATTTGACTTCCTCTTTTATCACTTATTTCTGGGTCTTCTAGCCATGAGCCATTACATGTTCCTTTTCTCTTCATTGTAAGGGCATCTGCTTTTATTTGGTATATATGAAAGTCAAGAAAAGTAGTCACTATCTTCCATTCAAAAAAATTATCTTATAGGAAACTGAAGAACATTATTAATAACGGGCAAGTCACTTAACTTGTCTCAGTTTCCTCAGTGGTAAAATGGGAATAATACTTATTCCATAGGATTGTTGGGAGGATCAAATGACAAATATTTTTTAAATCAAAAATTTTTAATGTACTTAGCACAGTGTCTGGCACATGGTGGGTGCTTAATAAATGCTTATTCCCCAGGGCAGCTAGATGGTGCAGTGGATAGAGTGCTGGCCCTGAAGTGAGGACGACCTCAGTTCAAATCTGACCTCAGACACTTCATACTTCCAAGCTGTGTGACCTGGGGCAAGTCATTTAACCCCAATTGTCTCAGAAACAGGAAAAAAAATGCTTATTCCTATTCCTCCCTTCCTTGAGGCTGTGTTATTTCTTGCATATTAATTAGTAGGGCTAAGGAGTATTTCCTGAATTGTTGAATTGAATTATGTGGGACACAATAAGGAGCAAAAAGGCTGTGTTAGAGAGCAAAAAGACCTGAGACTGGATTAGAGAGCCAAAGAATATACTGACAGAGAACCTTGAATGCCAAGTTGAGGAATGAAGACTTGACCTGATACGTGGCAGGTAGATGTATGAACAGTAATAATGTTATATAATATTTTTTCATTAATAAAGAACAAATGTTATTTGAAAAGGCCATCATCCCCACTGTTCTATGTTCTAGTCTTAGAATGATAATCCTATCTCTTCTATTTTTGCTCCATCCAAACTTTCTATAATATCAGCACAGTCACATATGTATATTATACTTATGCTCAGGAACAGTCTGTTTTAGTAAATATATGCTGGACTTGGAACCAGGTAAAACTTGGGTCTAAATCCCATCTTTAACACTCATTAAAGGGTTCTTAGCTAGGATCTGTGAGCCTACCTTGTTTTGATATTTTGATAGCTATATTTTAATAATTAGTTTTCTCTGTAATTCTATTGGTTTATTTTACATATTTAAAAAAAATATTACTGTGAGAAGAGGTCCACAGGCTTCACTAGATTGCCAAAGGCAGCAGTACAGCAAAAAAGGGTTAAGAACTTTTATACAATTTTTATGACTAGGTATATCACTTAAATCTATGTCTCAGTTTCCTAATAATGAAATGTGTAGAATAATTCCTGTATTTCACAGGTTTGCTGTGAAGATCAAGTGAGATAATATATGAAAAATACTTGGCAAACTTCTAAATTTATGTAAATAGATTTTTGTCCTAAGCTCCCTGAGAATCAGTAATATTTCATTTAGAGATAGAAAGATCGGTAGATAGATAGTAGAGGAAGAAAAAGAAGGAGAGAGAAAAGACAGAGACAGAGACAAAGAGAGACAGAGACAGACAGAGACAAAGAGAGGGAAAGGGAGAAAGAGAGAGAGAGAAAGATTAAGAGATTGATTTTTCTTATCAATTCCTGATATAGTGACAGACACATTTAGTAAGACTTTTAATAAATGTTCTTGGATTGGTTAGAATTCATCAGCCAGGAGAGAAAGATTAGCAGACTCACTCTTTAGGGTCCTTTTTACATGTTGTGTCTAGTAACTTGTTAGTGTAAACTAGGATTTTCTACCTTTGAAGCATTTGGATGTGTAATTAGTATTTTTTAATGAATTATTGAATTGAAACAGAGTGATTTGCCTTGATTATAAATGCTGACAGTGCCTGAATTTTTCTTGCTTATAGACTTTAAATATATACATTTCACTAGAGAAAATCAGGGCCCATGGAGGCCTTCATTTAATAACTAAAGAGGAAAGCTCACTTGGACATATAAATTAATGACCCTTGGAAATGATGACTTTGATATTTTGAAGGATTATTATCACAACCTATTTTTTTTATTTCTAATTTCATGCATTTTTTTTCTTGCCCATATTTCCTCATAAATTCTGAGTGGACAGAAGGACCTGATATGCTAGTCCTAGCAATGTACCACCCAGGCTGTCCATCTGGTTCCTATAATTTCTGCTGCATGACCAGACCTCTGGTTTGTCGGTTATACATGTCTTCAATAATATCTTAAGCATCACTCTTCTTGCTCAACTCATATTCAACAACAGTGTAGCCTTTTCACACTCAGCTGTGTTTATTTTCTTTACCTTTAAAGTTATCTGTAATTTTAATTCTTCCCAGATTCATTGTCTTCTGATTCACAGCCACACAGAATCACTGTGTATGAATTTTGATATTAAACAAAATTGAACATGTGGGGATCAATGATATCAGTGTTTTCCAGATGTAAGAATCTGCCTCCCATGAATTCTGGGTCCAACTCACTGACCTTTGAGGTGCCTGTTTGTGGTGCACTTTAATTGTTGTTCAATTATTCAGTTGTATCTAAATCTTTGTGAACCTATGAATCATACTGTCATTGGGGGTTTTCTTGGCAAAGATAATGGAAGGGTTTGCCATTTCCTTTTCCAGATCATTTTACAGATGAGGAAACTGAGGCAAACCAGTTTAAGTGACTTGCCCAGGATCACACAGCTAGTAAGAGTCTGCAGCCACATTTTAACTCAGGTCTTCCTGACTTTAAGTCCAACTTTGAGCCACCTAGCTGCCTCCAAGATGCATATACTGAGGAAGAATGTAATGATAAACAGGGCATGCTGTCATCTAAATAATATGCATTTTTCATCCACTTTGTCCTGTTATATGAATGGTTAGGCTGACTTCCTTTCACTGTAGGTTTCATTAAGGAGGTTTTTCAGCAGCATCTTGAACTTTCTACAATGAGTAAAGCAAACAGCTCCCATTTATATAGTACTTTAAGGACTACAAAACAGTTGACATATATTTTCTTATTTAATTCTCACAAACCTAGGAGGTAGGTATTAAGGGTGTTTATCATCTCTCTCTCTCTCTTTTTTTTACCAGTCCTGTGATTTCCAGAGTTTAGGGAGTTCCAATAAGGAGCTCCTCTGTCCATTCAGTTTATTTCCTTTGCAGATTATGTTTTTAAAGAGTTGCCTGCAGGGATAAGGAGTTAGTAAATGTTAGATAAGAGATCTGAACTTGGATCTTAACTAACCCCAAATTCTGACCCTCTATTATATTACACAATGTCACCAGAGAAAAGAAATACTTAGATAACCTTATTGTACACAGAAAAATCTTTCTTTATTTTGTATTTTTTTAAAAAAAGTTTCTACTCTGTGAGGATGGAAAGTAAAAGCATATTCAAGGTACAGTGAAAATGAAATTAATGTACCTGGGGCAGATGGTTGGTTCATGCCTCTAGATGAATAAGATAAGTCTGATTTGGTTCTAGCCAGTGGTGTGCTGATAAATGTTTAACAACCAACTCTCTGAAAGGGGGGAAAATGTTGAATTTAAACTGTATCTTCACATTTTCTCCATTTTCTTATATCCAGGCAATCAGGAAAATATTAAATCAAGATCAGATTTATAGCATTTACCGATTTCTAAGGTATAAATGCTCACACTGAAAATTTAACAATTATGTCTCCCCAGCTTTCTGTAAAATCCACTAAAAAGAATAAGGAATATGGATGTTACTCTAAAAGTACTTAGTACACTAAAAGATATTCCTCACCCTTTTCTTAAATACTAGCAATCCTTTTGGTCATTTATGGTTAGCCAGCTATAGAATGACTACAGTGTATTACTGGGTTCTGGATACTCTAAGACTGGGTAGTCCCAAAAGATAGGCTCTATTTATATCACAGGATCACAGACTAGGAAGGAAACTTTTGGTTCATATAGTCCAACACTCTCCTTTTACAGATGAAGAAATGAGGCCCAGTAATTGGGTGCCTTGCCTCAAGTCACACTCAGTCATAAGTGACAGAGATAATATTTGAACTAAGATCCAGCACTTTTACCACTACACCCTATCCCTTCCTTATTTGTGTGAAGGATATGACCGTCTCCCAGATTAGCTAGAAACTTTATTACTTTTAATTCTTCCTTCTCCCTCATATTTCAAATCAGTAACCAAGACCTGCCATGGCTGTTTCCACAATTTATTTCACAATCTCACAATCCTGTTCTTCATGTCCACTGCAAATACTCTAGTGCAGTCCCTGATCTCTTTTCACTTAGAATATTATAGCAGGACACAAATGTCCTGGACATGGTGGTATTTAATCAAAGCTTTTTCCTGGACAATGATGTTTTGATTTATATTTCTTGAATGAATGGATAAGTGAAATTTCTGCTCTCACAGAATTTCCCAATTAGCCCATGTTTACACCAGTTAACAATTTCTGAAGATCATTCTTCGAATAAATCCTACCTCTTCCTAGCTGACCACCTTTTTTGCTCATGCTTGTCTCTCTCTTGGAATCCAACCCCTGACCCCCAACACATACTCACTTACATATACCTTACGTATCTTTAAGGGTCCAACTCCAATCCTATATTATTCCAAGTCTTTTTCTTCCTCCTCTTCACTCCTCCAGCACCTAAAATACTAACTCATATATACTTTGGCAGAATTTTAAGGTTTACCTTTGTTCAGCACCTTTCTCAAAACTCTGTGAGGCAAGTAGTTCAAACATGATTATCCATATATAACAAAGAATTTCAAAATTTCCAGAGTACTTTACATATATTATCTCATTTGATCCAAGAAAAACAACCTCTGGGAAGTAGGTGTAGAACAGATATAATTATCCCCACTTTGCAGTCAAAAAAGAGAAAGTCTCAATTGAGAAGTGCCTCGGTTCACAATTCACATGGAGTATTAGAAACAGGATTCGAATTCTCTGTGGGTTTCTAGTCCAATGATCTTTTTTTTTTCCCCATCACATTATCCCTCATCATACCACACACTGTCTTTGAGTGTTGATACCTCCCTTTCAGCATTTAGTTCACTTTTTTTTGTGCTGCTCATTTAAACATATCTTATATTCTCAGATAGACCCCAAGTCCTTAGGAGCTCCAAGTATGCATTTTTTAGTTCCCAGTCCTGCATTTAGGATTCTGAATGTGGTAAAGTGTACTGAATGACAATTATGATTCAATTCAGAACATCCACTACTCTGATCTGGCACTCCTATGTGCCAAATATGGCTAGGTCATAGAGATATGAAGAGATAAATGAAGCAGTCTTTGTCCTGAAGGAACTTCCTCAGTATTTCTATCAAAACAGATCCTAGCTGCTTCATATGATTTTATGAATTGCTCTGCTCTCTGATACCATTACATCACTAACACACACACACATCATTACCTAGCAATAAGCTGAGCTCTTCTCCAGACTCAGTCAAGCTGGTCCCCAAGTGAGACCATTGCTAGGACCATAAACAAAATCTTTTCCGCCTGATACAAATGCCTAGAACTTGTACTCTACCAATAAATCCAGAATTACATCTATAATGCGATGAAATACTATAGAGCTCTTGATTATTGTAGCATAAAGTCCAACCTGATTTTCTCAATACATTCTTGGACTAATAGAACTAAATGAAATGCTACTTCTGTTCTCAGAATTCTGGGAGTAACCCTGAGGGTTCTGTATTTCTAGTACTATTACTTATGAATCTCCCAATATCAGTGAACCAATTAACATAAATTACCTTTTACAAAGAATATCTATCAAAAAGGGTATAGGAAGAACCAAAGTGCTACAAGTGAAAAGTGGTCTCATATGTAAAGTAATTGCCATAAACAACTCCTGTCCCTAATATTTGTGTGTGGGCACTTTCTGGTTCTTAGCTGTGGGAGTCTCAAGGAGTCCCCATCAAATTCACTTCTGGGTGTGGCAGAGTCTGATGACAAGGTACTCTCTTGATTGCAGGACATGGTGTCTCAGCTGCCAGGTCAGTTCGCTGTTGGAAAGAGTCTAATAGATCATTCCTCAGGGATTGCTCCTTACCAGACTTGTTGCTATTAGTTCTGGTTGCTAAGGAGAAGTTTGATGGTAATCTGGGCTGTTCCAACCTGGATACTCACTCACCTAAGATCAGGAAAGAATCAACACAAAGAAAGAAGCATCATGCATTCCTAGCCATATGGCAAGCAGGAGGGAAGGGAAGGTTGCTCACACTGCTGCTGATACCACCAAAAAGAAAAGAAAAAGAGAGAGAGAGAGAGAGAGAGAGAGAGAGAGACAGACAGACAGACAGACAGACAGACAGACAGACAAAGACAGACAGAGAAAGAGAGAGACAGAGAGAGACAGAGAGACAGAGAGAGACAAAGACAGAGAGACAGAGAGAGACAGAGACAGAGAGAGAGAGAGAGAAAGAGAGAGAGAGAGAGAAGGAGAGAGAGAAGGAGGGAGAGAGAAAGAGAGAGAAGGAGAGAGAGAGGGAGAGAGAATGAGAGAGACAAATAGAAATAAAGATAGAGACACAGAGAGATATCTCTCTCAACTCTTTCTTATACACACTCAGTTTTGGACTAATAGCTAATTAAAAAGTATTGCAATGCAGTAGACTGAAAGAGAAATGAGAGAAGATCCCTCCATGGGTTCTGAAGTAGAGGGCTCCAAGCCCTCCATGTGAGTTAAATACTAGGCTGTGTATACTACTCATGTTAAGGACTAAGGTCTCATGCACCAGTCACCCAATTGCAAGGGCCTTTGTATGATCTGCCTGGCTAAATTTGTGAGGGCATCACAGATAAAATTGGCTTATGAGGTGTTGAAGTTTTTTGGCTATAACATAAGAACCATAAGAACGTGGTTATCAACTAAGGTGATTCATAGAGGAAATTTACTTATTTCACATTATAAGATAAGAAATGGCACCTGCTTAAAGAGGAGTTGTTAATGTAAGATAGCAAATGATAGAAGAGGAGGCAGAAGATGTTGACCTATAACTATAATTATCCTCTTCCTCCTTATCGTTATATGAGGGTATATTTCGAGGAGGATATAAATCTGAAACAGATTTTAAATTAGAAAGGAACAAGGCTGTATGGTGAACAGGAAAGGGAATAGTTTTCCCAGGATGAGAAAAAAATCTAAAAAGGTCACAAGAGTTTGGAGTAAAACCCATATGATTGCCACAGAATATGGGAGTTGGTGTGATAGATAAGTAGAAAGGCCATTGGACAGCTATTGTGTACTCTGTGGTATTTGGATCCAAGGGACAGTGTTGTTCTTCTTCTTGGGTACACGTTTTGCCCCAAACAAGGAAAAAGTAGAAATGCACTGGTGGGAATTTTCCTTTCTACAAACCTCCTTGGAAATGGTCAACTATTTCCTCCCTAGGAAGATACTCTGTTCACAACATGGCAGAAGTTTTGGGAAATAGACTACATACTGGTCCTTGTCTGGCTCTCTGTCCGCATGCATTTTTCTTGACTTATTTGACATTGTAAAAGAGCTGCCCCCAATTCCAGAGGACTCATGATCAAACAAACATGTTACCTACCTCCTGACAGATAAGTGATAAATTCAAGATGCAGATCAGAACATATACTTTTTGGATATGACTAATGTGGGAATTTGTTTTGCTTGACTATTTTTGTTTACCAGAGTTTTCTTTTTCTGATGGGAATGTGAGAGAAAGAAAATACTTTTAATGAAAAAAATTAAATTCAAAGATTAAAAAAGGTAATGCTCAAAGTGAAAGACTACTTGAAGTCCAGATTCACCCCAAACATCAGCAAGTTGGAGAGTCTCCACTTATTGGTGTAGCTCCCTACTTAATTTCTTCATGTGAAGAATGAGGAGATCAGACTAAATGGTTTCTGAGGTTCTTTCCACTGTTAAGTCTTTGATCACTATGATCCCACTTATCATAGACATCAACAGCTTTATCTTCAGAAGGCCCTACACTAAGCACTTCCCTTCTGGGCTCTGGCAGCATGGCTTTAATTTCTCTCCATTGAACATCTCAAGTCATCAGGAACCTATGGACACTTGAGTGGCCCTAGTATAAACACTTGAGTAAGTAGAGGCTTCTTGGCACTTTAAATTTTTATTATTTGTAATCATCAGCAATAGTCACCCAAGAACCAAATGGCCACACTGGGACTCCCCTTGCCAGTGTGACTGCAAACACAGCTGAGATGATGGGGCCAGTCAAGCTGTTCCCTGGACCAGTCATAGTACCCTGAAATGCTGCTGGGCTGCCTCTCCCATACAGATGGGACATTAAATCCCAGCATTGCTTTGAAGCAAAGGCATGGCTTGATCTCCCTCCAGCATTAGAGACAGGCCAAGTTCCATATAAATGTGGCAGGTTTTCCAAAGTCTCTTACTTATCCTATAACCAAAAATCACAGTATAAAGAAGACCTGGGCTCCATCTTATGACTTGCTGTGTGACCTGCAACAAATCATTTAATCTTGGAAATGGAAATTAAAATCCTTGTCTTTTTCTCCTTAAAGTCTTAGAGGGGATTCCTGCAGGAAGCTGCAGGTCAGAAACAAAACTGCAGAGTTACCAAAAGACTGAGAAGTCATGGGCACCAATTATGGGCAACAGGATTTTAGCCATGAAAGAAAAAAGAAGGAAAGATATAGGGGAGTGGGGATAGATGGCTCTAGTTAGGGGCTTCTAAGGATAGGGAGGGGAAGGGACGTGAGTTTGTAAACAACAGAAAAGCATCCAATAGACAAAGAGAGGTTGAGGAGAAATGATCTTTGAGTTTTCTTCCAGACAAATGTCCAAATTTGTGCTAGTCTGCACCAGTAAAAGACAGTGAAAATTCCCATTTATTCCCCATCAAATGACAAATGTAGTTTCTGTCTCCTGGTACTCTGAGATCACACTGAATGTCACTCTGATTTTCTTACCAGGAAAAGGTGTCTTGTAAGCAGGGGCTCTTAATTTCTGGTCCAAATAATAGATTTTAGTCTGAACTTGGATGGAAACAAAAATATAGCTTTATTTTCATAACTTCTACCCCAAATTTAGCATTTTCTTAAATGATTTTAAAACATCATTCTGAGAAAAGGTTGGTTCGACAAGCTTCATCAGATTGCCTAAGGAATCCATGACACAAAAAAGGTGAAAAAAACCCTGATTAAACTTTTTAACCTAAGTTGTAAATACATCAGGGTAGACTGTCTACTTGTCTGGATGGAGTGAATTTTTTTCTCTTCTTCTGCCTAGTTAACCCTGCTGTTCTCCATATTTGGCAGCAGATGGTGCTAGCAGCTCTATGAACTTGAGATGCTGTACACACTAAGTAGCATTGTGATGTCACCGATGTGAAGACTCTCCACTGGAGCTGATAGCAACCATCTACCCTTAGAAATCCTGTTCAGTTTTTGTCCATGTTTTCCCATAAATTTTCTTGTGACCTAAGAATAATTGACCACAATTAAACATCTTTCTCCCTTCCTCATCCCAACACACACTCTTTCCCTTTTCTATCCCACTGAACCCATTAGAGTAAGAGTATAACCCAGAGGAAAGAAAACTGAATTTGGAGAGTCTGGGTTCCAGATGCACTAATTGTCATTTTCTGTATCTAAAAAATAAGATAAATGAAAAAGAAGTAGAAGTAGGAAGAGGGAACAGAGTCAGAATATTGATGTTTTTTTCTTCAATCCTTGTCGTTCTTCATAGGTAGGCTCATAGATTTAGATCAATACAGGAACCATTTAATAAAAGAGAAAAAATGTGTGCCAGCTTGGAGTCCAATAATATGAAAAACTATGTATTGTCTCTAGATATTCCATCATTCACTCAAGACCCAGAAGGGATAGGCTTTAATTATTGTTTGTTGACTTGGATTTGTTAAATCCAAAGTTTTAAGAGTATTTTCCTCATTAAAAACCTCTTGAGACAATAGAGTGGAAAAAGAACAAACTAGTCTAGTCTGTCTCATTTCAACACCACTATACCATGGCCTGGGGGCACTAGAGTAGTTTCCATTTTAAAAATACTTTGATGTTCTTAACCACACTGGATGGTAGGTCATACAGGCTCAAATGAGAAAATATATGTAAAGTAAGTTGCAAATGCCAAAGTAAGCAGTATAGATACTAGTGATGATGATGATACTAACAAGAAAGTCAGTATGGTGGGATTAGGTTCTACAATACTGATTGTAAAACCTAGCTAAGCAAACCTTTCAGCTTTTTCTCTCAGGCAACTTTCTGAAGCTATGACTTAAAAAGAAATAGACTTGCATGAGTAGAATTCACTCTACCAACAAAATCAAGAGGGATCATAATCCCTCCTAATACTTGCACCCTTCTTTACAGAAGAGGAAATTCAGAATGTTGGAGTGGAAATGCCTATAGCCACAGTCTTTGACAGACATTTAATTTTTGCATATTCTATGCTTTAGCCACACAGGATTATTTTCTGTTCCAACACAACACTTCATCTCTCCTATTTTGCTCTGGCTAGAAAGCTATGACTCCTCAACTTCATGTCTTAGTTTTCCTGGATTCCTTTAAATTTCACCCTCTGCAGGAGTCCTTTCCTGATGCTTCCCCTCACCACACTTCCTTCCCCTCTGAGATTACCGTCCACTTTACTGAATGTCTTGTGCTTTAGAGCACAGTACCTGGCACTTCCTGATAGTTTGTTGAGTATACAGCCATGCTTGTCAGAACTAGATCTTATTCCCAGGATATAAATTTTATAGACTGTCAGAAATATTGAAGTCCTTGTAGATTAACTTAAAACTTAATCTAACTCTTTCATTTCCTATTTGGGAAAATCGAGACTGGCAAAGGTAAAGTGACTTGTTTTAAGTCACCTACAATAAAAGTTAAAATGGCATTAAAATCTTGACCAGAATCTCAAAATAGAAACCTCAGAATTTGTAAAACCTCTCCTAGTCCAATTTGTACATGAACAAGAATCCATGATATTGAAATAAGTGGTTATCAGCTAGCCTTTGACTGAATATCTCCAGAGAAAGGTATAAATTGGATTACCCTATAAAGCCATTACCCATTCTTATTTTGGGATAGCACTTAATTTTATATGTACCATCTACCCACTGCTTCTAAATCTGTTTTCTGGGGCCAACAATCACAATTCTAATCTTGAATGTCTCTTAATGCCAAATCCTATAATGTCTCCATTACACACCACAATGTTTCTCACTTTTCCTCCTGTCTTATATGAGATCAATAATATGCTACTTAGGTCACTTAATGATTGTAAGGAAACTTACTATGCGATGAGAATACAAAGACAAAAAAAAGGAAAGAGATTGAAATATTAAACCCCTTTTGTAATCATAAATTAGTATAGAAATGTAAACATTATATATTATTCATGGGTCATAATGTCAGTTTTTCTGAAAGAATTTTTTACCAAAAATCAAAGGAGAAAGTTGCCATCTCCTTGAATAGAAAGAAATGCATTTAATTTGGTGGAGTATCAGTTTCAATTCTAATCCTAGTTCAAATCTAGTTGTGTCAGATAGAGATGACACAGTTTATGAGGTTGCCAGAGCCTGGGTACCTTTTCCTATTTATCTGCTTTGTACCATACATGACAGTAAAGGGGCCCAAGAATCTGGGGCCTTCTTGGATATTCCCACCTCTGTACACTATTTCTGATTGCTAGCCTCCTGCCCAAGACAAAGTGTTGGATTGGAGTATTGTATTGGAGCCCAGGCAAGACAATTTGAATGGACAGTAGACTGGGAAAACATGCCCCCCTCCCCAATCTGATCATTATTACATCTTAATAGCTATACGTTATCCTATTAGAATAAATTCAAAGCATGCTATTGGAAAGCCCAGCAGAAGCCGTCAATTCCCATATGATTCTTCATCTTACTGAGCCATCCCTGGTGCTGGGTTTAATTGAATTTAGAAATAGGAAACCTCTTAGGGTATACTAGCTGATCCAAGAAGAAGGCATTGATCAAAGAAAGGACTTTTTTGCAGTGCAGGTAGAGAAGAATTGAATGTGTCCACAAACAAGGTTTTTGGCCCCATGGCTTGCATGACCTCATGAAGCATTTATGTAACCCTTTAAGGACTATATAATATGAGTAGTTATCATTTTGCAAATCAGGAAGGATCCATTTTCTTCCACCTTCCACCCTCAGTCCTCCTTTCCACCTTTTTTTCTTGATTGCTTTCTCCCTGTAGAATATAAGTCCTTGGAGAGATGGGAACTGCTTTGCTTATTTCCCTTTCCCCCTAGTACTTTTGCCCAGTGCACCTAGCACTTAACAGTCTCGACTGTTCATCTATCCATCAATCAATAAATATTTATTAAGCATCTATTAACTTGTCAGGTTATTATGTCAAGCATTGGAATATAGTTCTGGTAAGGACTGAGGGCACTCAATATGGATGAGAAGTCAAGTGGGGGACTAATAGTTTCTGCTAGGCTTTCCAATAGAAGTTTGGGATTTATTTTAATAGCATATAACATGTAGATATTCAGATGTAAGGGTCAAATTTGTTTTATTTTCAATAACCACATTATCCTTTCAAACTATTTTACCTGGACTCTAGTACTAGATATGTCATCCCACAAAAAAGAGGCTTGGATCAAGTCCAACATGCAATAAGAGTCAAAGGGAAGGTCTTACCCTCAAGGAGCTTACAATATACTGGGATGACATTAAACATATATATATATATATATATATATATATATATCAACAGAGGAAATACACTAGAATTAAGAGGGGTTGGAGAAGGCTTCTAGTAAAGGAAGAGATTTTAATAGTTCAGAGATGGGTGAGAATATTCCAGGCATAGGAATCAATCTACCTATCTGTCTGTCTCTCTCCTGTGTGTCAGCATAGATTAGAGACCTTCTTCTTCTGCACAGATGAGAATCTGTATGATTTAGGAGATGAGATACTAAGGAGTTGCCTCAAGGAAATTAAGTGCCCAAGGTTACATGCTATTGGCAGAAGTGAGCCTTATTAAACCCAAGTTTACTGACTCCAAACTCAGCACCCTACCATTACCCCATATTGCCTCAACAGTTGCTGTATTATTGGGCAGAGGGTAACTTCTGAAGGCCTGGCAGAATCAGAATGAGTTAGTGTAAAATTCTATAATGGAGGAAAATTATTAGACAATTTTTTGAGCTGTTGAGCATTTTTCCTTCCTTTTCTCAGTCTTAAGTTTCTAAATTATTCTCAGGACACTTTTATTTTCTTTTTCTTTTTTTATTAATACTTTTTATTTGCAAAACATATGTATGGGTAATTCCTAAACATTAACCCTTACAAAGCTTTCTGTTACAAATTTTTCCCCCTACTCCCCACCCCTCCCCTAGATGGCAGGATATCCACTACATGATAATTATGTTAGAATACTTAAGAAATCGAATATATGTATAGTTATTGCATCATTTTTTTGTGCAGGAGAAATCATATCTACAAGAAAGAATAATCCGATAAAGGAAATACAATGCAAGCAAACCTCAATAGAGAACATGAAAATGTTATGTTGACACTTTTATTTTCTTGAAGGGACAATCATTAAAAAGCCAACACAATTGTGATATATATTCTTTCAGTATTATTCTGTTAAAATAATATTTGGGAACGCCCAAATGATCATGAGGGTTTATTTTGGCAGAGGCAGTGTGAGTTATAAAGTATTGACACAATTATATATGTCATGCCAACATCCTCATCATTAATTGGTGATTCAAATATTTGTTCATTCATGCCTTCTACGAAGTTTTTAAAAGTTAAGTTATCTTCTGCTTGTGGTCCATATCTTGACTAGATCTTGAAGGGAATGAAGCAGAAGGCAAATTCAATTATTTCAACAAGTATTATTAATAAGCACCTACTCTGGGTGAAGAATTGAGCAAGATAGACACTAGGGAGAGATATACATGAAAAGGTGAAAAACAAGTCCCTGTCCTCAAAGAGATTGTGATATAGGTAAGAAGGGTGATTGGTACACAGGGAAAAGTGAATGAATAATGGTGTTCCTGAGAGACATAGAATGTCACAGCTTATCTAGTTCTGTGCTCTTAAATTTTTTCATGATCTGCCATCTTCTCTTCAGTACCTTCCCTTTTTAAAGGGAGGCCTGGGGGTAGAGAACAGTTTTTTTTTAAAAGCCACTATCATATACCAGCACCTGACAACCAAGTGACACATTGACAGTGCCTGACAATATATGTCACATTCCACATACATATTCCTTCACTTTTCCAGTAAAAGAAGGGAGTCAGGCACATTTATTCATTTCTTCCCTCCAGGGCCAACACTGTTCATTAAGTATGATCCACAATAATCAATTGCACTCAATTATTTTTCCCCTCATATACTTGTTAGTCTTTGAATATATTATTTTCTTTCATTACTGTTTGCTTACATCACTTTGCATCAGTTCATGTAAGCTTTCCCATGTTTCACCAAATTACTCATATTTGCATAGATATATTGCAATCTCTTTAGCAATGACTCCCTTTTCACTGTTTCCAATTCTTTATGACCACAAAAAAAGCTGTGCTCTGAGTAGTCAGCTCTATACAGGGGACCCTTTATTTTTGTCTTTGCTGGGAGGATTTTAAATAGACAGAATGCAATTAAGTATTTAATTGTAAACTAAAAGTAAATGCTACAGACTTCAGAAGAGCAGAAATTATCAGCGGAATTATTTTGGGGAGGATGTATTTGATTGGAGGAGAATAAAACATTCAAGTGGGTAGAACCACATGATGAAATATTCTCGGCTATAAGCAAGAATAAATATATAGGAAGCCCAATTTTGTTTCATTTTGTTTTTTTTAAATTAACTCTGGGGTGATACTAAAAGTAAAAAGAGTTCATCTGCCTCTACCCAGGAGATGTGAGGGGGGAATTAAATTAAGTAGATTTGTAAAAAGATAATTGGGGGCAGCAGGAATTTGCCCTACAGCAGATTTAGTAAATAAATCTGTAAAGATGAAGTAAACAAGCAAGATGTCCAGTTGGCCTGGGGCTCAGGGATCCAAAGCTCATAGCATCTGGCTCTCTCTGCTTTTTGCCCAAGAGCTTTTATCCCTTAGCACTTTCTTGGTCTTCCACAGTTCTCTTAAAGCCTAGAAATGGGTGAGGTTCCATTTTTGCTTGATCTCATCAGCTGTACCCATTATAGAATGAAAACAGAGAAGTGAGGTCAAAAAGATGATTGAAGAGAATTGATGGGATGCTAACATGGGTAGAGGAAAATTGGGGTGGGGGAAGATGAGTTCAATGTGCAACATGCTGAGCTTGGGATTTCTGTAGAGTGAGTTCAGTTGTTTCTGTCTCTTAGGCAAGTTGGGAATCCTGAAAAGATTTTTAATCTCTGAGTTCAACAGCAAATATACTTACATGTCTTCAGATAAAGTCACTTTCTTTCTGGGCCTCAGTTTCTCCACTTGTAAAATAGAGGGATTGGACCATATAAGAATTTTTAAGATTCCTTTCTTTTCTAATATCTGTGTATATGTAACCTGAGTTTGAGACACGGTTGGGAAAAGAGCAGAGAGAAAGAGATCTGTAAAAACTCCCTATCACTCTTCCAACTATTCTGAGCCAGTTTCCCTAATAAATAAGTGAGAGTAGACTATTTCTGTGATTTTACAGTGGTTGTTGTAAAGAAAGCATTTTGTATCTAAGTAAATCGGTGTAGAAAGTGATGTCAGGGAGATTAATGTCTACACAAAGTTAAAACAAAAATTGTCTATATTTCCAATTCCCAATACTTTTGTCCAGCATTCATTACCAAGCTAAGAGTAAAATAGTCCTGCACTGTGAATAGTAGAGAGAAAGGGCATGAGAAGGAAATATTTCAATTTCCAGAGGAGAGTGTTTTTTAATTTTTTCCAGAGTAGAGTATTAATAAAAATGGAAAATCAGACAAGCTTTTCCTTTAACCTGCCTTTCTTTATAATGCTATGTTCTTTCCCCTTCACCTTAAAAAAATAAAATTTTATTGTTAAATCTTTAATCTTTACATTTGCCTACATTTCTCCTTAGTCTCCTCTTGTTCTTTTTACCTTACCTTGTTATGAAATCTTTGGATATTGATTCTTGGAGGTTCTTATCACTCTGTAACCAAGCAGTCATCAAGTTTCAGTTTTCCTCTTCTATAAAATGAGGACTTATAACTTTTCCTTTACCCCTTAACAGAATTATTATAGGGAGCAGATGATTAAAACCTATTGTAACAAGAAACTGATCTACCTATAATTTTACTTCATTGCATACATGGTTTTTCAAAAGAATCTTTTTTACTATATAGGGGACATATGAAAGCCTTCTATCTCACCCCTCAATAGCAAAGCATCCATAGGAATAGATGAGAATTATAGAATGTTTACTTTCTAATTAGAATCTAATCAAATCTAGATATAATGAAAGTTCAACAGCTTAACAGAGGAAACTTGAGTATCTTATCTTTCACTCTACTCTATCCACTGATTTAGAATCACTCTTCTTCAAACCCTGAATTTTTTTTTCATTTAGAATACAGCCTTTCCCATCTCTCCCAAACATAGGACAACTTTTGTTTGTCAAGAGAAACTCTAGAAACAAAGAGAAACAGCTTCCTACTACACAAAATCTGTCCATCAGTTTAATGAATTTTCCCTTTGAAGAAAGAGCCTGTCTACTATCTACAAATTAATAGTTACATCATCATATCATAGAAAATCCCAAATAGGAGTACACACAAACCAAGGGAGACTATGATAGCACTTAAGCTTACTATGTACTATATTTTTTGTATATTCTCTAGTGTCCTCCTAAATGTTAATAAATGAGGGAGAAACCAAAGTTGAGATCAAAGAAGGAAGTTTTATTTTTTTAAATAAAGTAATGCTGAAATAGTCCACAAGATTGCCTTGACTTACCAGCTTCCTATGACCTCATAAAGCAGTTTTATAAACCTTGCAGCAGTAAGGAGTTATTCCAGTACAAATAAGGAAAAACATAGATTTCTTCAGGTCAGTTGGAAGGTTAAGTGTGAACTCTTCTTTCTTTGCTTAATAGCCTAGAAAGTTGCTCTAGACTAAGTCTTATAAAAGAATCAGAAGATAGGATTCAAATTCAGATTTCAGATTTCTTGACTTCTCCACAAACGAATTTTATTTATTCACACATGATTTTCTATATAATTTTGTGGTTCTTTAAGGGAATGGGAGTGGGAGGAGATAAGGCTTGGCAAGATAGGGAAACTGAGTGAGAAAATTGATAGAATGAGCTTGATACCCTGTTGTAGATGGAAATCACTAAGCATATGTCAGAGAACTGGACAGTTTTTATTCTCTCCATTAGTCTTGGTCCAAATCTCACTCTCCTTGACTCTGTATTTTCTTAAAATGGACAATTATCAGAAGCTGCCAATACACTAATGTCCCTTTTCCAGTGTTGCTCCGTTAAAACAATGTGGAGCAGCTCAAATGCTAATTCCATTTCCTAGCAGGAGTCTCTAGAGAACATTCTCAATTGTTTTAATTGTATTTTAATACCCACATCTACACCATTAATCACTTAAGTGTTTAAATATTTTTTTTAATCCCGTACAGCTTTTCATCATAAAAATATACCTATTGTCATGGTCTCTGATGACTTTAGGCCTCCCAAATATAAACTGAAGGGATAATTCAAATTCATTTCCACAAGACATTCCACTAATTTATTTTAGAATATATGGGCAACTGGGAATAAAAGCACAAAAATATCCTCTCCTCAAGGAGCACATTACATAGTCTGGTTGAGAAGACCAATTGATATACTTGGAACATAACTGAACAGGGATCGCACAGAATGGTCAAAGGAGATGAAAAGGGATGTCAAGGGCAAATCATCCAGTGATTTTAGCCCCTTTATAAAGACAGGGCATATCTCTTCTACATAATATTAAAATACTAGATCAGAAAAAAACTTTGTCAAATCCCTCATTTTCTCCATTTTTAGCTATTGTCCCTCTTTTCAAAGTTTGTCCCTCAGGAAAAGTGGGGTGGGGGTGGATTTTCAGCTAGGCTTTGAAGGAAAAGTATTACAAATTGAGGGGACACATTTTGAGGGGACACATTTTAAATAACTTGACAGACAGGAATAAAAAAATTGTGGATTGTATAATCCTGAAGTGCATAAATATGGGTCATGAGAAGATGAACCAATTTTTAAAAAAAGATTACATCTAAATCGGGTGACTATGTAATTAACCAGTGTCCTGTTTATTGAATCACTCTGCTTTGTCCTGCCGTCCAAAAGCTCTAGTATAGTAAATTTGGGCTGAGAAGATCCTAGTTTAATCTTCCAGAAAGGCTCTTTTTGAAATCATTTCCAAAAGCTTTTTTATTTTTATCTACTTGGCAGTATTAATAAACTGTCCATGAGACTTACCTAACAATAGATTTTCTGTCAATTATCTAGAGATGGTTGAAAATAACTGAATGTGGAATAGTGAGTTTTGAGTAGAAAGTTGTCCACAGTGGGATGTGAATCTTAGAAACACATCATACCAAAAAATGTGCACCAGTATTATAGGAAAGCTTTGAGTATTAGAATACACGCTGTATCCTGGATCCTGATCAGACCCCCTTTCCCAAAATCACACATTGCTTGGTTAAAGCAGGTTACCCTTAAGACTTCAATTTAGTCAATCAAAATCTTTCAAATATTTTCCAATGGGAAGTTAATTAAAAGGGAAATAGAAAAGGGACAAAAGAAATGCCTTCTTGTTTTATCATTCAATAGTTTTTAAAATTCCAAATTCTAAAATAGGTTTTTTTTGGGGGAAGTACACTATCCTTTCTTTCTTACTTCTCTTTCCCTCCTGCCCTCAAAACCCTAATTATTCCCAAAACTCAATTTTTACTAAATCAAGGAAGATTGATGGGCAACCAGTATCATATAAGGACACAGATAAGAATGAAAGGAGAGGGGGCAGCTAGGTGGTGCAGTGGATAGAGCACCAGCCCTGAAGTCAGGAGGACCTGAGTTCAAATCTGGTCTCAGACACGTAACAGCTGTGTGACCCTGGGCAAGTCACTTCACCCCAATTGCCTCAGCAAAAAAGCAAAAAAAAAAAAAAAAAAAGAATGAAAGGAGACATGTATACCATGTTTGATGGCATTTATTTTTCTTTCATCATTCATGTCTTCCTCTCTAATTCAGCTCGGCATCTGAATCAGATTCATCATAGTCTTCACTCTTGTCTGACTTGGATTTCTTTCTGCCCTGATACTGGCCAGACATCCCTGGTCCTTTCTTCCTTGAACATCCCTGACCATGATTAACCCGATAAGCCATGAGTTCTTGGTGGTACTTGGCTCTCAGTCTAGCTGCCTTCTCTTCATAAGGCTGCTTGTCTTGCTCTGACTTTTTGGACCACATCTCCCCCAGCAGCTTTGCCACTTGCACCACGGACCAGTGTGGATTGTCACTTTTGATTTTTGTATAATGCTCCTGACTGAAGAGGAAAAAAGATGAGGGTGGCCTCTTGGGAGCTTTGGGGTCCTTCTTCCTTCTTTTTCTTTTCTTCATTCCCACGGGAGGAACATAGTTTTTCATTTCTTTCTGGTAGCGTGCTTTGTCCAATCTGGCTATGGCTTCATACTTGGACTTTTCGTGCTTAGAGATTGTCTTCCACTTTTCTGAGCACCTTTTGGAGAACTCTTTGAAGTTGATATAAGCATTCGGCTGTTGTTCCTTGTGTTTGTTCCTGCAGTTCAGTAAAAAGTGGACGTATGAAGACAAATTCACTTTGGGCTTAACTTGAACCTTGCCCATGATGTTCTCAAATGATCATATTTTACTGGCTCTTAAAATGTTTCCAGCAGGGCCTTTTCCCTGTACTTTAATGAAAACAGGAGGTCCTTTCCCTCTTGTGAATATCTCTGTATGTGAACTGCCTAGCCTGTGTGTGGCCTATTCAATGGTACTGGCATTGTTGGTTGTGGGAAGAGTATTATGACCTCCCAGCCAGGCTCCTCTGACCAATGACAATTAGTCATTCAAATACTGAAATCTTATTGGGTTAAAAAAATGATGGTGTCACAGTTTATCAAGCAAGGTAGTTAGGGAGGATGGACTTTTAGGGCAAGAAAGGAGCACTTGTCTTTGGGATAGGTAGATTACCTTGACTGCCTGGGGGAATCAAACAGTAAGGATTGTTTAAAGCTTCAAAAATGTAGGCTAGTGACTTATTTTTATATACTTGGCAGTATTAATAAACTGTCCATGAGACTTACCTAACAATAGACTTTGTCAATTATCTAGAGAGGGTTGAAAATAACTGAATGTTGGAATGTTTTGTCATAATAAAATGCAACTCCCCCTACCCCAAAACCCAAACCCGTCACTGCTGACTGCTTGACAGCAGCTCATAATGTGCAAATAACTTAGCAGTACCTCTAAAAATAATTGTATGTGACAGCTGTTCTTTGGTTCTTGTCAGGATAAACTACTATAATTTAAATCTGAAGCTTTGGGGTTATAAGTCTAATTTCCTTAGGTGGACTTTACATCATCTTAAGATCTTTTTTTTTTCAATTCTAGGTGGTAAGATGTGTGTTGTTGAGATTTCACTAAATACATAAATCAATGAAAATGTATTCAAGATTCTTGAGCTCATAATAGGCCTTTCATTATGGTCCATGTATTCCATGGCCAGATACATTTGAATCCAAATTCTTCCTCTGACAATTAATAGTTCCAAATCACCCTGGATAAATCACCTAAATTCTCTGAACCTCAATTTCTCATCTGTAAAGATCTATGATCAAATACATATTTATTAAGTACTTACTATAAATCAGACTGTTAGGCCCTACAGATTTACAAACATGAAATAATCCCTGCCCTGAAGCTTACATTCTATTCCAGAACAATAAAAAGTCAAGTTGACCAGCATTTATTAGGCACCTATTGTGTGTCACATATAAGAATATGCAAAATTGAAACACGGTAATTGGAAGATAGTCATTAATGACTGGGCACAGAAGGTGAAAGTATTTGGGTTTTAAAGAAAGTAGGGCTTCTAAGAGGCAGAGATGAAGAAAGAGGGCATTCTAGGCCTGAGGGATAACCTGTTCAAGGGCTGGGACTTAGGAGATGGAATGTGATCTGAAGAACAGTGTTAAGATTAGCAATAACTATTTAACAGTCATCTTCCCCTCCCAACAAATATATGACACCTTTTTACATGTAATTTGTACTCAGTCTTTTCTACATAATTTTCTTAAGTCTAGAAATCAACAAAACAATAAATCAAACCCTGATTTGTACAGGCTGCTTTCTAAAGTGTAAGTGCTTCCAAGACTGTTTTAAATGGGCTTCAATACTCCTCTAGATCATAAGACTGATTTTGCTGAACTGTAGCATGTATGATAAATTAGGGTATATGATAAACTGTGAATGGAAGTTTGGGAACAGCTAGGTAACACTATAGATGGACCTAAAATCAAGGAAGACTCATCTTTTTGAGTTCAAATTTGCTCTAAGACATGAACTAAAATGTGTGACCTGGGCAAATCACTTCACCCTGTTTGCTTCAGTTCCCTCAACTATAAAATGAGCTGGAGAAGGAAATAGTGAAATACTTCAGTACCTTTGCCTTACCCAAAAACCCAAAAGGGGTCACAAAGAATCAGGTACAACCAAAACAACTGAATAACAAACAAAGATAGGTTGGAGCTAGGTTGTGAAGGGCTTTAAATTCTAAACAACGATATCTATATTTGATCCTAGAGATAACAGGAATAGGAGTTTATTGGACAGGAGAGTGACATGGACCAGAACAATGCTTCAGAAATATCATGTTCCTAAATGTGTGGAGGATGATGTAGAGAAAAGAGGGACTTGAAGGAGGAAGATTAAGGTGCTATTGCAAAAATCTATTGCAAGGGGTGATGAGGGGCTGAACTAAGGGCCCATATGAATGGAGAAAAAGAGGTAAATTGAATGATGATGTGAATGTAGAATCAAGAAGAATTAGCCATTAAGTGGAAAGATAGAGTGAAGGAGAGTGAAGATTTGAAGATAACACCAAGATTGTGAATCTGAATGACTGGAAGATTAGTGCTGCATAAGGGAAATTTAGAAAAGGGGTGTTTGGGTAAAAAGATAATGAGTTATGCTTTGAGCATGTTGCCTTTGATTTGCCTAGGAGATCCACTTTGAAAAGTCCAACATCCAGTCAATTAATTTGAAATGTCCAACAATTAGTCAATCAATTAATCAACAACTACCAAATGCCTACTATGTACTAGGCATTCTTTTAAGAGGTGGGAATATAAAACAAGACAAAAGGCAGTAAGATAGTCCCTGCCCTTAAGAAGTTTACAATCTAAGGATAGAAGCCACATGTAAATAAATGTGCAGTTGGTGGTTGAAGATAAAAGTACTGAAACTCAGGAAGGAGGAAGAATTGGTAGGGTTAGAAATAAATATGTGTATATATGTATATGTACATACACACATATGTAAACATGTACACACATATACATTATATATGTATATATTCACACACACACACATATATATATATATATACATATGACTAAATAAATATATATACACATACAGACACCTGGAATCATTTGCTGATGAGGTCAATAGCATTTGCCTCTCAAGAGTTCTTGTGAGGATTAAGTAAGAAATGTATGAAATGTACTTTGCAAACTTTAAAATGCTATATCAATAAAAACTATTATTACTTTGGAAGATGGGGGTGGCAGATAGGAGAAGATATAAGAAGATGAAAACTACATCTAGAAAATTAGTTCACTTGGATGACTTCAGTCTGAGGAATCAGGTAGAATATAGGTTCACAGATTCAGAATTGGAAGGGATCTGAAAAGCTTCATTTTATAGATGAGGAATTTAAGGGGATGGGCCCCAGCACATTACTCACAAGAGCCACACTTGATCAGGCAACATAACAAATAATACACTCATTTGCATAAACATTTGCATATTGATTCCATCACCTATTGACTATAGGATTCATTTCCATTTTTGTTTTTTCTTATGAGATATATGGAAATTGGTTGAGGAAGCATCTTGTAGAGAAGATTGATTTCTAGGCTGATAGAAGAAATGGCTTAAATCTTGGTCCTGTACATTTGTTGGACTCTTAGTACGATCCTTGGGTCTTTCCCCTGAGCAAGCCTCATTTTTCTTCTTTGTAAAATGAGGATTTTCAGATTATACTTGATCAATTTTCTAATATTCTATGATTGCATATTAGATTGAGGCTGAGGAATTGGAAGCATTGGAAGATTGGGAAACTGAAAGAGGAAATTATGGATTATAGTAGCCTTCTATTTGGAGTAAAACAAAAATGTTGAGTGCCTTACTTGGCAGGAGGATCTCTGGTGATCTAGGGAAAGTCCTGTGGCAGAGATATTGTGAATGTATTCATTATGGTGGTTCAGTCATTTCATTTACATCCAACTCTTTGTGACCCTGTATGGGGTTTTCTTGGCAAAGATACTGGAGTAGTTTTCCATTTCATTTTCCAGCTCATTTTATAAATGAGGAAACTGAGGCAGAGTTAAGTGATTTTTCCAGGATCACCCAGCTAGGAAGTGTTTGAGACCAAATTTGAGCTAAGGAAAATGAGTCCTCCTGACTCTAGATCTGGCATTCTTTCCACAGCATCACTTAGCTGCTCTTCTGCTCTTGTGTATGTATATGTAGATGGATGCATAGACAGATAGATGGATGGATGGATGGATGGATGGATGGATGGAGAGATGGAGAGAAGAGAGAGCTATTCTTTTCTCTGCAGAGAATGTTATTCGTCTCTAGAATCTTATTTGTCTCAGGCTAGTCAACCTGTCTATGACCTGTATTAAATCCCCTAATAAGTTTCTCTTTGTAGATGCTGTCCTATTGCTAAGCTGACAGTGGATGCCCAATTTATTCTTATGGTTTATCCAAATTTATTCTTATGGTTTCTCCAAATATGTAACCCTTATATTGAGATATTCTCATGACATGAAGGGTCCAAATATAATTTGGAAGATTTCCTCACTCTCTAAGTTTATATAGTCCCTACCCAGAAAAGCTGGAGAAATGTATTTGCAGCATCTCCCAGTGCACTAAGAATAATTCCTTACTGCTAAACACAATGGTTTGTTGGTTGTCTTTCATTCTCAAAGAGATCAAAATGACATCACTGTTAGAGTTGAGTTACAGTCTGTCTGACTATGACTGAGCAGACTAATAGAGCTTGGAACGCTCTGCCACAGATCAGACACAAATGGTCCCTATGAATATTTGGGGTGACTCTCTAACTTAAGGCATCTCACATTTTTATTCTAAGCCAATTCAATTCAGCATCTTCTCTGATGAGGGCACGCCATGCTGGGGGGTCCTGTGCCATGTCTCCCATGTCATTCAAAAAATTCTAAAATTCTTGAGACCTTGAGGGTATCACTTTTTTCTGACCACCTTGTGAGCATTTGTCCTGTGTGAACTCTCCATAAAACAGTCTTTTTGGCAAGGATATCTTTGGCATTCAAACAATGTGGCCAGCCCAACAGAATTGTGCTCTCTGCAGGAGAGTTGGGATACTTGACAGTTTAGTTCAAGGAAGGACCTCAGTGTCTGGTGTCTTATCCTGCCAAATGATCTTCAGGATCGTCCTGAGACAATTCAAATGGAAGTCATTCAGTTTCCTGGCACAGCACTGGTATGTTGTCCAGGTTTCATAGCCCTACAATAATGAGGTTAGCAGAAGGGCTCTGTAAATCTTGTTTGGTAGTCAGTCTAATTCTTCTCCTCTCCTATACTTTTCCTTTGAAGTATCCCAAACACTGAGCTAGCTCTGGCAACACATGTGTCAATCTAATTATCAATGTGGACATCCCTGGAAAGTATACTGCTGAGGTAAGAGAACTTACCCACAGCATTCAGAACTTCACCATTTGCTATTCACTGATAGTTCCACATATGGATGGTGTGAGCTGGCTGATGGAGAACTTGTATTTTCTTAGTGTTAATTGTTAGGCCAAAATTAGCACAAGTGGCAGAGAATCAATCCATACTTGGTTGCATCTTAGCTTCAGAGGCTGCATTGAGTGCACAATCATCTGGAAACAAAAAATCATGTACCAACACTCCCTCTACTTTAGTTTTGGCTTGTAGCCTTTTTAAGGCTAAAGAATTTACCATCGATCTGGCAACTGAACTTGATTCCATGTTTGTCCTTATTGAAGGCATTTGACAACATGGCTAAACAGTGCTAAAAAGCATGGGAGAAAGCACTCAGCCTTGTTTCACTCCATTGGTGACTGGGAAAGCTCGAGAACATTGTCCATTGTCCATTGTCCAGAATTTAGGCAAGCTTGCCATCATGAAACTTATGTACTATGCTGGTGAACTTCTCTGGGCAACCAAATTTTGACATAATTTTCCATTCCTCATGAGTGACATTATCAAAGGCCTTGGTCAGATCTATACATGGTCCGCTCCTGACATTTTTCCTGGAGTTGTCAGGGAGTAAACACCATATCAACTGTTCCTCCGACCCTTCTGCAGCCACACTGGCTCTCAGGTACATGGCATTTTTCTAAGTGTAGGGTCACAATAATGATAATAATAATAATAGCTAACATATAGACCTTGAAGTTTTGCAAAGTGCATAAACATGTCATTTAATATTCATAAAACTTCTTATTTGTCTGCATTTTATAGATGAGAAAACTGAGCCTGAGAGAGGTTAAATGATCATCCTAAGGCCATATAGCTAGTAAATGTCTGTTGCAAGATTCAAACTGAAATATTCCTGACTCTTCAGTTCTTTCTTTGTCTATGATAATGACATAGAAAAGAGGAGAGCAAGAATCCAGTAGTTTATATAATTTCTCAGAATCACTTATGGTTCCAAAAGCAGAAGTTTCTGTGATGGATTACCAAATGCCCAGAGATCTGTCAATGCAAATCCAAGTGGGAATAGAAGGGCACAAGTTTCCTTTTTTTGTTTCTTGTCTTTTTTCTATTTTAATTTGCTGCTAAGGGCATCATGCTGTGGTGGTTGGTAGCTGACTTTGGGAAAGCTGGGTTTAAGTTTCACAGCTGAGGTATGTTGACTGTTTGCAAATTTTTTGACCTTCCAGTGCCCAAGGCAACTCTCTAAGTCTAACTGCTAATTTGCTTAGGTGAGGTGGCTGGGATTCACAACATTGAGGAATACTCTAAAGTAGCCAAAAATTAAAACAAAACAAAACAAAACAAAAACTTCCTGCCATTCCTCTTGGGATCAGCTTTGATACAATCATCTAGTCTATGTCTCAGTCAAGGGGAAGATGAGACTTAAGAGTTCTCTGATAGCTGAGAGACTCAGTGATTAAACATTTGTTAGACCCTTAGTATGTGTGAAGCTTTGTAATGAGTGCTGGGTTTATAAAGAAATGCCAAAGACAGTCCCTATTTTTAAGGATCTCATAACATCTTTCTTTTCCAAGATGAGGGCAAAAATCTTCCTTCCCTCTCTGTGGTACCTCCTACACTCTATTCTAATAAATGCTTCTTTGACTTCTCAAGTCTCCGGTTTAATCTTTATCCTCACCTTTAAATGTCCCTCACATCCTGGTTTAAATGTTACCTGGCCATACATAATCCATTCTCTCTAGTGTTTCACTGGAATAGAGGAAACACCAAAGAGCCTATAAGTCATTATAGAATATACAAATGTTAGCCTCTAAAATATTTTGACTTTAACATGCTAAAGGAATAAGATTCAGATCTCAGATGGGAAGGAGCTACTTAATTGTCCATTCAGTAGAGATCCTCAGATGCTTGTAAAGAGGTGACCCAGCTACACTGCCTCATTACTCAGGCATCAAGTCTCTGGAAAACTCATCCCTCATTGTTATCTGTTCTCCTCACAAGATCCATAACAGTATCCAACAGCTTCATTTCCCATGTAGAATCTCAGGACCCCAAAGTGAAAAGAGAACTTAGAGGTCATTCAGTCCAAGCAATACATGAATAAGAATCCTCTCTACAATATTATAGAAGAATAGACATCCAGTCCCTTCCCAGGATCTCCAATGACAAGATACTCACAACTTAGTGAAATAGCCTATTCCATTGTTTTATAACTGTTATTGTTAGGTAATTCTTCTGTATTTTGGAACCTAAATATGCCTGGCTGGCCAATCAGAACAAATGTAAATTCCTCTTCATTTTAAACTCCTCCAAATATTTTCTTCAAATATTTGAAGATAGCTTTCATGTAAATCTTCTCATCTCTAGGTAAACATCTAAATTCTTTCAGCTATCCTCATGTGACATAGGAAACATAGGAGCATAGATTTAGAGACAAAAGGGACCTGATGGGTCATGATGGTGTCAAATCCCATCACTTTATGAACGAGAAAATTGGAACCCAGAGACATTAAATACAAATAGTAATGGTAAGACACAGAATTGGTATCCAAACTGACCCTCTCATGTGAAATTCATCATTCTCTCCACTCTATCTCACTTCTTTCTGTAATATAAACCATATGATATAATAATATTAATATAAGCCTGGATTGTAATAACTTCTAATAAAATAATTATTATGATGGCATACCTTTGCATAGTATATTATGCAGTCTAGTTGCAACCTACTTTTTTTTTGCTATTCAGTCACTTTAGTCATTCTTGACTCTTTTAGACCCACTGAAGGGTCTTCTTGGCAAAGATATTTGCCATTTTCTTATCCAGCTTCTTTTACAGATGAGGAAACTGAGGGAAACAAGATTAAGAGACTTGTCCAGGGTCACCCAGGTAGGGTGTGTCTGAGACCAGATTTGAACTCAGGAAGATGAATCTTCCTGACTCCAGGCCTGGAACTCTATCCAATGCACCATATAGCTGCCCACCCAACCCCTTTTTCTATTAATTTACAAAGATATGCAACCTATATCTAGTACTTTACAGGTTACATTTGCTTTTTACAATACTTTTGCTTATAACAACCCTGCATACATTGGTATTTCAACATCACCCTCATTTCAGAGATCTGAGATTCAGAAAGACTTACAGGTCCAAGATCACAGAAAAACATGGACTTAAATTTTTATGGGTCTTCTAATTTGCCTGTCATCCTAGCATAGGAGAGACTTCTGGATTACTGAGTTGGACTAGAATTCTAGAGATATCATAGGTGGTATTGGGGGATGGGATAGAGTTTAGAATGTTGGCTAAAAGGTTGCTCAGTGACAGGATAAGATCTAGTCTTCCTGAGACTTTTTGTGCCCTACACGTTCTGCTGTCTTTTCTTGACAAATTTTCTTTTCCACAAATGAAAATTTTCCTGACTGTGAGAGGAGATGGGGAACTCTGGGGTTCTTATTCCAAGGCCTTTCTACCAGGTGTCCTATTGTCTTCCCAATCCAGCCTCATATAGGTTTTTAATTCTCCAGCTCCCAGGATTAAGAATTGTATAAATGACTTTTTCTATTCTCCTCTGATGTGTGTATTTAGCCTCTCTTATCTTATTCCTTTCTAAAACCTCCACAGAAATAGCACTTAAACATGTGTGATTTTGAATGCTTAGGATAATTATATTAAACATCAGTTTAGATGCCTGTTATAGTTGTTCACATCTGGCAGATCTGATTAGGGACAGAGGAGGAGATTCACAGACTTAAGTAAAATTCCAACAGAGTATGTTTTTTTCTATCCCTAAAGCACCTGTCATAATTCTTTAGGGAATCCATATTTCTTATTAAAAAGGGTCTTAAAATTACTTATCATGAAGAAAGCTCTTTAAAGTATTTCATTATAAACTTAATCATAATCTAAGCCCCCAAAACAAATGAACAAGTGAAGGAATAAAACCATAAAGTCAAAATTGTTAATATTGTGATAAAGAGAAAAAAGTATGAATTTTAACTAAGTAATTGTCTGCTACTCTTTAAGAACCATAAAGCTTAAGGAAAGCAGGAGAGTGGTACTGAGAGACGTCCAATTGTCAGAATTGAGCCCACTACTCAATTGATTTCATGAAGACTCTTGGGGCATGTGGAGCTTATAAAAAGTTTTGACCAAGTTGAGAAGATGTAGCCCTTAAAAGTAAAACATGTCCCCGAGTCAAATAATAGTCATTTCTTATCGACAAGTAGAATGAGAGCTGCAGGGATTATTTGGTTTTTATATTTACATCCTAGTGGTAATAAATGTTTGTTGTTTAATTGAATGATTTAATTCAGCTCATCTGTTTCTGAGCAATGGATTCTTGCAACTTGAAACACAACTGGCTCAACATGTTCCTCTCATTTTGCTTTCTATATAACATCCTGGGCCAAATATCCTTCCTGCTAATATCCAAGTCCACTGGGGCTGATCCTCTCTCTGGACCCTAGTTCATGGGTTGCCCATCACTTTGGGGAGAAAACCCTTCTTGTGCCTCTAGATACCTAAGTCTAAACTCTCAGTGTTTATTGAGACTGTTCACTTAATAGCTGATGTTTCTTCTGAATTATAGACACCTTTAGTCCTTCTCCTTGTTTTCAAGTTCGGACACATCAGTGAGGGAAAAGGTCATACATGTCCTGATGCTATATTTCATTCTCTAGTTCTGCTTGATGAATCATGGTTTATATCACATCTAGGGATGTCTAAAGTCCTTCCCATGATTATAACTGGAAATAATCAGTAGGCCATCAAGTGAAAGAAGGGTTTTCTCATCACTGGAGAGTCTTACCTTCAGTATAAGTAAGAAAAATATGAATTAGAGTGGTCTAGTATGAATAAACATTTCTCTGCTTTCCTAGGGCCTCTTTGTATCCATTGATAATGGTCTTAGGGTGAACTAGATGGGGAATATTACTGGAATCTGAGTGGTGAACTCCCATTTCCACCTCCTCATGCAAGGTAAACCTTGATTCAGCAAGTATTTCTTCCCCTCCCACTTACTAGTATTTTAATTTTTTCTAATTAAATGTAAAGAGAGTTTTTAACATTTGCATTTGGCTTCCAGGACAAAAAGAGATGATACAAACATTTTTTGCATGTGTGGTTCCTTTTCTCTCTTTTATGATCTCTTTGGAATACAGACCTAGTAATGGCAGTGCTAGATCAAAGGGTATGCTCAGTTTTATAGCCCTTTTTAAAAATAATTTATTTATTTTTAATACCCATTGCTTTATGAATCATGAATCTGAAAAATCAGAATAAAAGAAAAATTCCAAGGGAGAGATAAAAAAACAAAAAAAGAAGCAAACAGAACAAGTGTTGATTTATATTCAATCATTATAGATTTTCTGGATACAATAGATAGCATTTTCTTTTCAAAGTCTATTGGGATTGTCTTACATCACTAAACCAGTGAGAAAAATCAAGTCTTTCATATTTGATCATTGTACATTCTTGCTATTGTTATATACAATGTATTCCTGGTTCTCCTTGTTTTGCTCAACAACAGTTCATGTAATCTTTCAAGACCTTTCTAAAATCAGCTTGTCCATTATTATAGATAATATTCCATTATTCATATATCACAACATTCCCCAATTGATGGGCATCTACTTATTTTTCCAATTCTTTGCTACCACAAAAAGAGTTGCTACACATATTTTTGTGCATGTGAATTCTTTCTTTTCCCTCCTTTTTGACTTCCTCGGGATACAGACCCCGTAATGGCACTGCTGGGTCAAAGGGTAGGCACATTTTTAATACTTCTTTGGGTATAGTTTCAAATCGCCCTCCAGAATGGTTGGATCATTTCACAACTCCACTAACAACGCATTAATATCCCAGTTTTCCCACATCCCCTCCAACATTTATCATTATATTTTCTTATTATTTTAGCTAATCTGAAAGGTGTGAACTAGTACCTCAGAGTCGTTTTAATTTGCATTTCTCTAATCAATGGGGCTTTAGAACATTTTTTTCATAGATGGCTTTAATTTCATAATCTGAAAATTGTCATTCATCTTCTTTGACCATTTTATTAACTGGAGAATGACTTGTATTCTTATAAATTTGAGTCAATTCTCTATATATTTTAGAAATGAGGCCTTTATCGGAACTCTTGGATGTAAAAGTTTTTTTCCAGTTTTCTGCACCCCTTCTAATCTTATCTACATTAGTTTTGTTTGTACAAAAACTTTTTATTTAATATAATGAAAATTATCCATTTTGCATTTCATAATGCACTCATTCTCCCTTGGCCACAAATTCCTTCCTTCTCCACAGATCTGAGAGATAGACTATCCTCTAATTTGCCTATAGTATCATTCTTTATACCTAAATCATGAACCCATTTTGACTATTTTGGTATAAAATGTGTGTTGTATTTTATAGCCCTTTGAGCATTGTTCTAAATTGCTTTCCTGAAAGTCAACAAACATTCTTTTTAAAAATAGCATTTTATTTTTCAAAATGCATGCAAAAATAGTTTTCATCATTTACTTTTGCAAAACCTTGTGTTCCAAAGTTTTCTCCCTCCCTTTCCACTTCCCCTCTACACTGACAGTAAATAATAAAATATAGGTTAAACATGTGCAATTTTTTTAAAAAGCTTTTTAATTTTCAAAACCTACTTCACCCTTGCAAAATCTTATGTTCCAAATTTTTTTCTTGCTCCCTTCACTGACCCCTGTCCCATGATGGCAAGTAATCTAATATACGCTAAACATGCAATTCTTTTATACATACACAATTATCAAGCTGCACAAAAAAAATCAGATCAAAAAGGGAAAAAATGAGAAAGAAAAAAAATGCAAGCAAACAACAACAAAAAGTGAAAATACTATGTTGTGATTCATATTCAGTTCCTACAGGCCTTTCTCTGGGTGCAGATGGCTTTCTCTATCACAAGACCAGCCTGAATCACCTCACTGTTGAAAAGAGTCATACCCATCAGAATTGATCATTGTATAATCTTTTTGTTGCCATGTACAGTGTTCTCTTGACTCTACTCACTGCATTTAGCTTCAGTTCATGTAAGTCTCTCCAGGCCTCTCTAAAATCATTCTCCTGATCATTTCTTATAGAACAATAATATTCCATAACATTCACAGACCATAACTTATTCAGCCATTCTCCAACTGATGGGCATCCACTCAATTTCCAGTTCCTTGCCACTACAAAAAGGGCTGTTACAAACATTTTTGCAGATGTGGGTTTTTATGATCTGTTTGGGATACAGACCCAGTAGAGACACTGTTAGATCCAAGAATATGCACAGTTTGATAGCCCTTTGGGAATGGTTCTATATTGCTCTCCAGAATGGTTGGATCAGTTCACAATTCCACCAACAATATATTAGTGTCCTAATCTTCCTACATCCCTTCCAACACACATCATTATCTTTTCCTATCATCTTATCCAATCTGAAAAGTGTGGAGTGGTACCTCAGAGTTGTCTTAATTTGCATTTGTCTGACCAATAGTGATTTAAAGCATTTTTTCATATGTCTAGAAATGGTTTTAATTTCTTCATCTGAAAATTATCTATTTATGTCCTTTGACCATTTATCAGTTGGAGAATGGCTTATATTCTTATAAATTTAACTCAGCTCTCTATATATTTTAGAAATGAGACTTTATTGGATATAAATTTTTTTCTCAGTTTACTGCATCCTTTCTAATTTTATCTCCATTGGTTTTGCTTGTACAAAAAGGTTTTAACTTAATATAATCAAAATTATCCATTTTGCATTCCATAATGCACTCTAGTTCTTTTTTGGCCACAAATTCCTTCCTTCTTCATAGACCCGAGAGATAGACTATACCTTGTCCTTCTAATTTGCTTATAGTATCATTCTTTTTTAAATTTATTTTTTTTATTTTTAAAGCTTTTTATTTGCAAAACATATTCATGGATAACTTTTCAACATTGACCCTTGCATAGCTTTGTGTTTCAGATTTTCTCCTCTTTCCCTCACCCCCTCTTCTAGATGGCAAGCAATACAATATATGTTATACATCTTAAAATATATGTTAAATCCAATATGTGTAAACATTTATACAATTCTCTTGCTGCACAAGAAAAATCAGATCCAAAAGGAAAGAAAACGAGTAAGAAAACAAAATGTAAGCTAACAACCAGAAAAAGAATGAGACTGTTATGTTGTGATCCACATTCAGTTCCTCTTTCTGGGTATTCATCACAAGATTATTGAAACTGTCATGTTAATTTCTAATTTTCTCCAGCAATTTTTGTCAATTGTGAGTTCTTATCCCAGAAGCTGGGGTCTTTGGGTTTATCAAACACTAGATTACTCATAGTCACTGACTATTGTGTCTTGTGAATCTAACCTATTCCATTGATCAACTACTCTATTTCTTAGTCAGTACCAAATGGTTTTGATGACTGCTGCTTTATAATATAGTTTTAGGTTTGGTACAGCTAAACTACCTTCATTTGCATTTTTTCATTAATTCCCTTGAAATTCTTGATATTTTGTTGTTCCAGATTAACTTTGTTGTTATTTTTTTCTAGCTCTGTAAAGTAATTTGAGAGTTTGATTGGCATAGCATTGAATAAGTAGATTAATTTAGGTATAATTGTCATTTTTATTATATTAGCTGGGCTTACCCATAAGCATTTAATATTCTTCCAGTTGATTAGATCTTACTTTATTTGTGTGGAAAATGGTTTGTAATTGTGTTTGTATAGTTCCTAACTTTGTCTTGGCTGGTAGACTCCCAAATATTTTATATTGTCCACAGTAATTTTGAATGGAGTTTTTCTTTATATCTCTTACTGCTGGACTTTGTTGGTAAAATAGAAATGCTGATGATTTATATGGATTTATTTTGTATCCTGTAACTTTTGTGCAATTCTTCTAAACATATTTCCACACTTATCATACTGTGCAAGAAAAACAAACAGATCAAAAAGAGAAAAAATGAGAAAGCAAACAACAACATCATCAAAAATGATGAAAATAATAAGCTAAAATCCACATTCAGTCTACATAGCCCTCTCTCTGGATGCAGATGGCTCTCTCCATCACATCTATTGGAATGGGCTTGAATCACCTCATTGTTAAAAAGAACCAAGTGCATCACAGTTGATCATTACATAATCTTCTTGTTGCTATGTGCAATGTTCTCTTGGTTCTACTCACTTCACTTAGCATCAGTTCACGTAAATCTCTCCTGGTCTTTCTGAAATCATCCTGCTCATACAGGGTTGATTTCTTATAGGACAATAATATTCCCTAACATTCATATACCACAACTTATTCACCCATTCTCCAACGGATGAGCATCCACTCAGTTTCTAGTTCCTTGAGGGTTCCTACAAGCATTTTGCACATGTGGGTTCTTTTCCTTACTTTATGAAATCTTTGGGATATAGAGCCAGTTAAGACACTGATGGATCAAAGGGTATGCACAGTTTTGTAGGCCACTGGACATAGTTCTAGATTGCTCTCCAGAATGGTTCGATCTGTTCACAACTCCACCAACAATGTATTAGTGTACCAGCTTTCTCACATCCCCTTCAACATTTATCATTACCTTTTCATGTCATCTGATCAGCAAACATTTCCTTTTTTCCCCTTTTTTTTAAATTAAAAGCTTTTTATTTACAAAACATATGAGTAATTTTTCTACATTGACCTTTGCAAAAAACTTTTTTTCCAAGCTTTTCCCCTCCTTCCCCCCACCCCCACCCCTTGATGACAGGTAATCTAATACATGCTAAATATGATAAATTATATGACAAATCCAATATATGTATACATATCTATACAGTTATCTTACTGCACAAGAAACATCAGATCCAGAAAGAGAGAAGAAAAAACAACCTAAGAAGGAAAACAAAATGCATGGAAATATTCACAGAAAGCATTAAAATGCTGTATTGTGGTCCACACTCAGTTCCCACAGGCCTCTCTCTGTATGTATATGACTATCTTCATCGCTGAACAATAGGAACTGGTTTGAATCACATAATTGTTGAAGAGAACCATGTCCATCAGAATTGATCATCATATAGTCTTGTTGCTGTGTATAATGTTCTACTGGTTCTGCTGATTTCACTCAGCATCAGTTCATGCAAGTCTCTCCAATCCTCTCTGAAATCCTCCTGTTGGTCATTTCTTACAGAACAATAATATTCCATAACATTCATATACCATAATTTATTCAGCCATTCTCCAATTGATGGGCATCCTTTCAATTTCCAGTTTCTTGCCACTACAAAAAGAGCTGCCACAAACATTTTTGCACATGTGAGTCCCTTTCCCTCCTTTAAAATCTCTTTGAGATATAGGCCCAGTAGAAACACTGCTGGGTCAAAGGGTATGTACAGTTTGATGACTTTTTGAGCATAGTTCCAAATTTCAGCAAACATTTCCTAAGCAATTACCCTGCTCCAGTATGTATATGCCAGTGGCTGGAATATTCAAAGGTGTGGTTGAAATGGATAATATTAAGTTAGAATTTCTGACTACAACACTCTACGTATTTTCTCATTTAATTTTCATCCTATGTTGTGGCTCATATCAGTATTCTCTCCCCATTCTACTAAGTGAGGAATTTTTCTCTAGTAGTGGCTTCTTTTTACTTTCAGGGTCAAATTCAAATCTCTTCACAACCTGGCCCTCTTCTTACCTTTCCAGTTGTCTTATAATTTGCCTCCTCTCTACATTTAAGATACATTAGTTTATTTACTCCACTTTCATGATGTTCCTTTTGACTTAGTTCATTGAACTTAAACTTTTCATGCCTGGAGTTCTATAGATTACTCAAAGTGATTCGGAAGCTGATTATTAAATGGTCAGTGTTAGCAATTACACCTTGGAAATTATCAAATGTTAAATACATAAATGACATAGAAAGTGTTAATAATGCAGATTAAATTTTAAAGGGTATAGTTCTTGCATGTTTTTTGGGGGAAGATCCAAATGCTAAACTTTTTACCAGTACATCCCAGCCTCAAGTCTTACCTAAAATCCCACTTCCTGCAGGAGGCCTCTTTTGCTTCTCCCCTTTCTTTTCCCTCTCCCCTCCAGTGCTTCTGGTTCCTTCTCTGAGATTCTTTTTGTTGATAGAATACTGGGCTTGGAATCAGGAAGATTCATCACTCATGTGCCTGAATTCACTTAGTAGCTGTGTGACTCTGGGCAAGTCACTTCAACCTGTTTGTCTTAGTTTCCTTATCTGCAGATGAGCTGGAGAAGGAAATAGCAGATCACTCCAATATTTTTGCCAAGAAAACCCAAATGGGGCCACAGAGTCACATAGATTAAAATGGCTCAACAACAAAATGTATGTGTGTATCTGTCTCAGTCTAAAGTAATTGTCTTCTCCATTAGAATGTAAGCTCTCTGAAAGCTAGAATTTTTCTGCCTTTCATTGTATCTTCAATGCATAGCATTTAATAATTGTTTTATAAATCCTTGCTGATTATAATTTAATAATTGACTGACTGCCCCCATGTATCTGAAATGCAATCATTTTTAGAATCTTTAAATTTCTCTCTATCTGGCTGCAGAAATGCATTCTTTCTGAGAGTTTGGGGGGACAAGGAAAAGGGGAGAGAGAGAAAATAAACAGGATCAGGGGCTGATTCAACAATTCACTAAAAGATATATGCCCTGGCAAATAAATGGATCTAATATTCAATGCTATAGTACAAAGCATAGTTGTTGAGGAACTGAGCTGTGAAATTTGGTCTGTATAGTCCTAACACTTAACACAGAGTTTAGCAAATTATAATAGGTCCTTATTTTGTTTCCTATATTGTATTGAATAGTAAATAAATTTTGTTTTCTTTTTGCAAAAAAAATAAATTTCTCTCTATCTCAGAATCTATAAGTTCTATTAATGTTTTGGTTGAGAACCTTTAAAATAGATCTTTCCAATTTCCCTCTCCCTAAAGTTGCCAGTGCCTCCCCTCTATTATCCTATCTTAATTCTGAATATGTTCTGTAAATATTTATGCATATCTTCATATTGTTGTCTCTGATAGAATGCAATTTCTTTGAGGGAAAAATATGTTTCATTTTTGCTTCTGTATTCCTACAGCACTTGCCCATAATAGGTGTTTACTAAATAAATGCTTATTGATTGAAAGATTGAGGATCAGAATCAAGTGACTTGCCCTCCCTTACAGGATTGTTGTAAGGAAAGTGCTTTGTAAACTCGAAAATATGATATAAATGTGAAGGTTTATTCTTACACAAGGTCAGACAGCTAGAAAGTGGTAGACCTGGGACTAATAAAAGCTGAGATTTATATAGACTTTTAAGGTTTACAAAGGTCTTTTTATATATTTTCTCCTTAACTTTTCATAACCATTCCTGTGAGATATTTATTATAGGTTTATTACATTATATATTATAGGTTTATTATAGGCTTTTACTTTTTTACTGACAAATGAGGAGACTGGACATCAAGACCAATTCTCTTTTCACTGCAAATGACAGCACTGGATACGGGATACAACCCCTACCCTCGTGAAGCTTACAAGCTAATTGAAAACCACCTACATTCAGACTCTTAGCAACACTTGTAGAAAGTATATAATTTGACATGTCTAGCATAGTCTGGTAGAAAGCCTGACTTAAGGGTCACAGGACCTGGCTTTAAATCTATTTGGGATACTAGCTGGGTGTGACCTATGGAAGGTCCCTTACTTAATCTTTGGGCCTCAGTTTTCTCAGCTGTAAAAAGATGTTGGACTAGATGGATTTGCTACCCCCTTTCTTTACTGTACTCACATACCTATCTATCAGGCAGGTCTCACTCTGAGTCTTGGACTGGCAGGATTAGGATTTAGGACTAAAGGCTCAATCGATATGGCCTTCAGGAAGGGGGGAGGATAGAAGGGGGTAGTGGTAGGGAAAGGGGTTGGGTTAGGAAAAGGCAGAAAGGACACAGCCTTTAACTAGAGCTCACCCCATTAAAAGGGGAGACTGCTTGGGCTAATTGAGAGGAAAGTACCCTCAGAGATTGTAAAGAGAGTGGCTTTCCAGAAAGGGCCCTCAAGGGTTGTGCTGATAGGGATGTTAACTGCAAAGTGTCTTCTGGAGTTGTGGAGAGAAAGGAGAGGAGGAGAGAGAGACAGACAGACAGAGAGAGAGACAGAGAGAGACAGAGAAAAAGAGAGAAAAAGAGGGAGAGAAGGAGGGAGGGAGGGGGGAGAGAAGGAGGGACGGAGGGGAAGAGAGAGAGAGACAGAGAGACAGAGACAGAGAGAGACAGAGACAGAGAGACAGAGAAAAAAAGAGAAAAGAAGGGAGAGAAGGAGGGAGGGAGGGGGAGAGAAGGAGGGAAGAAGGGGGAGAGAGAAGGAGGGAGGGAGGGGGAAAGAGAGAGACAGAGAGAGACAGAGACAGAGAGACAGAGAGAGACAGAGAGACAGAGAAAAAGAGAGAAAAGGAGGGAGAGAAGGAGGGGGGGGAGAGAAGGAGGGATGGAGGGGAAGAGAGAGAGACAGAGAGACAGAGACAGAGAGAGACAGAGACAGAGAGACAGAGAAAAAAGAGAAAAGGAGGGAGAGAAGGAGGGAGGGAGGGAAGGGGGAGAGAGAGAGACAGAGACAGACAGAGAGAGAAGATAAAGAGAAAGACAGAGAGAGAGAGAGAGAGAGAGAAGAGAGAGGGACAGAGACAGACACAGAGAGAGAAACAGACAGACATAAATACACACAGAGGATGACTGGAAGGTCCCCTCAGAAAATGGAGAGGATAACCAGAAGGCACCTTGAGGACTTGTACAAAGAGGGAGACTGGATGCAAGGCAATTTCAGAGAGGTGAGGATGGGTAGGGACAGCCAAGACCCCAGCCAGGTCGGTTCCCTTGCCCCTGGGTCTGAGCTCATTCAGCATTTTTATTCAGGACAGGGTAAGCTCCCCCTGTCTGGTATGGAGTCAGTGAAGTTTGTTTTAACAGCCAGCACAATATGCCCCAGGCTTGAGCCCAGGCCAGTGTCAGCTGTGAGGCTGGGGACAGCAAGAAACTGAAGATGACTGTAACTGGTCAAGTCTCCCAGACCCCAACCTGATGCAGAAGGGAAGGTTGCTTTGGGGCTTCAGTGGATTCTCATTCTTGATTTTGTCCCTGTGCTTTCACAGATTAATCCTAAGAATATTAAAACAACTCCACTGACAACTGACATTCACATAGCCCTTTAAAGTTTACAAAGCATTTTAGGTATATCAGAGAGGGCTTAGTGCATGGTGGATAGAGCTGACTTAGTACTGAAGAAGACCCTCTTTCAGATCCTGTATCTAGCACATGACATTTTGCCATGCAATAAGTGGCAGAAATGGCTTGTATTTGTAGAAGTTCCTCAAGGGAAAATCACAGTCCAGTCCCTATTCTTGCACTGGAGTCTCATAACAACCCTGTGAAGTAAGCAGGGCAGGCATATTATTAACCCTATTTTACAAATGAAGAAGCAGGCTTAGAGAATGGAAATGACTTGTAATAATACTAAATATTAATAAGACAACTGACATTTATATAGTGCTTTAAGATTTGCAAAGCACTTTAATATAGTCTGTTCTGATTGCTCATGATCACACACAGGCAGTGGGGTGGAGCAGCAAATATGAAGGAAAAGAAAGAGGAGAAAGGTGAAGGAATAGGAGAATGTTTCAATAGTCTTATAGCTCATAAATGAGTTGGTGGCAGTATTGAAAAAATTGGGTAACCCATGAGGGAAGAATCTACAGATATTGCTGGTTAGATGCAGGAGGTGGGGGAGAAGGAAAAGGGAGTCAGGGATGCTAGCTCACATATGTGGTAAAGTTTGCAAAATGTTTTTCTCATAGCAATCCCATGAAATAGGTATAAACCCATTTAAAAGATGAAAAAAATTGGTTCAGTGATATTGTGATTTTCCCATGATCATATACCTAGTGGGAGCTGTGACTGAAACACGGATTCTCCTGATTCTAAATTCATTATTCTTTTCACTCATGTCCTATAATTTAGGTTTTTGAGTCTAAATGACTTAGAAAACTGGTGGTGCCACTAGAAACTGGAAAATTAGAAATGGAAGAAGCTAAGGGGGTAAGGAGAGTAGATGAGTTCAGTTTAGATTATATTTTCTACTTTTTTTTCTTGTTATTATGGTATTTTACTTTTCCAAATACATGCAAAAATATTCGACATTCACCTTTGCAAAACTTTGTGTTCCAAATTTTTCTCCCTCTCACCCTCCCCAAGACAGCAAGCAATCCAATATAGGTTAAACATGTGTAGTTCTAAGCACAAGAAAAATCATATTAAAAAGTGAAAACAAACCATGAGAAAGAAAAAACAAACAAACAACAATAAAAAGATGAAAATATTATCCTTTGATCCACATTTAGTCTCCATAGTTCTCTCTCTAGATTCAGATGACACTTTGCATCACAAGTCTAGGGAAATTGCCTTGAATCATTTCATTTTTGAAAAGAGCTAAGTCCATCACGGTTGATCATCACATAATCTTGTTCTTTCTACTTTCTTTCTAAAGAGAATGTTTGTACTCAAGTCAAGAAATTAGGTTCGGAGGCTTGTAGAAGGATTAATCTATGAGATCATAAAGGCAAAATACTATATGGACAACTCTTCTTCAAGTTTATTTGGTTTTGTTGTAATAATCATAATTTTACATCTATAGCATAAACTATTTGGTCCCCCCACATCATTGATTACTGAGGTGATTTCCAGAAAGTTTTTCTGCCAGCACATAAGGCAAAGTACAGCCTTGTTGCTGTTACTTGCCAATCTCTTAATCACTTTTACATCTTCCTCAAAGATTTGATTTTTACTGGCTAAATGGTCTTATTTTCTCTTCATTGCCCCATAACCATTCTTGGACAACTGGGACACTCTGTACTCATAGTTTTTTTTTTATTTCATCAGTTTCTGTAATTCTATTGTAATATAAACCTACTGTAACAAAATAATATGGCCACATTTCATCATTATTGGAATATGTATCACCTCCAAGATCTAGAACTCTAAAATTATATTCTCTGACCAGATATTAGAACTACCACTACCACCCATAAAGGGAACAATTTCCAAAGCATTCAAACATAGTTAACTATTTAGTGTTTTTACCAATTGTTATCCAGATCAGTAGCCATTTGGTTCTATTTTGTTAGCTATCCCATCAATAGTAAGTCACCTCCCTAAAAATTAGAGACAAAGTTTATTCACTTATATCCACATGACATCTTTCTCATATCTTCCCTTTGAATTGCTCCATTTACTCCTGAGATTTCCCCTGACCCTTCTTACTGTAATTGTTGTGATCATTTATTAATATTATATTAGAGTATATCCCCTCTCCTTTTTCTTGACCCAGTTCACCTTTCAATTGCCTTTCTTATTTTGTTCCCTTTATGACAGATTCTCTCCTGTAGTTTTCCATTTGTTAGGTAATTTCTTCCAAGGAGACATGAGTGAAAGATCTGCCACTTTTTATAATTCTACATTTTTCCCCTCCTCATGATTCTGGACCACTACTTTTTCTCCTGGCCTATCTCTCTATCTTGGGCATTCTATCCACTTTGCCATCTACTTGTGTCATAATGGGCTTTTAAAAAATTGCTTGTAGTGAAGTGAGCAGAACCAGGAGTTCATTGTACATGGCAACAGCAAGATTATCTGATGATCAGTTCTGATGGACATGGCTCTTTTCAATAATGAGATGATTCACTCCAGTCCCAGTGGTCTTGTGATGAAGATTTGCACCTAGAGAGAAATCTGTGGAGACTGTGTGGATCACAATACAGTATTTTTTACTTTTTATGTTATTGCATTTTGTTTATTTTCTCATTTTTTTCCTTTTTGATCTGATTTTTCTTTTGCAGCATGATAATTGTGGAAATGTGTATAGAACAATTGCACATGTTTAACATATTTTGTATTATTTGCCATCTAGGAGGGGGAGTGAGGGAAGGAGAGAAAAAATTTGAAACACGAGGCTTTGCAAAGGTGAACACTGAAAATTATCTATGAATATGTTTTGAAAATAAAAAGCTTTAATAAAAAATAAAAAATTGCTTGTACATTGGCTATTGATTATCCTTCTTCCACTTCCTCCCAAAAAAGAAACTGCTTAATTTTAACTTTATTGTTTATGTTAAAAGGACATAATAATTTAAACTTGAATGTTATCTTTGACTATTTATATCATCACTTCCAAAATCCTATTATTGTATAATTGAGCTACAGGTTTTCCTGACTCTAGTCTTCTTTAAATTCATCCTTCCCACTGTTGCCAGACGAATTTTCCTCTTTTTTCCCATAGATCTTAAGTTATTCCCTTGCCCTAAATTAATTATTCTATAATGTCTACAGAAACAAGTTTAGATTCCTTAATATGGAAAATAAAATCTTCTACAACCAGGTGGCTCTCTGTGCAGCCACAGCTGTAGTTTCCTATTAACTGAGCAAAAGGGGAGCATGGTAGAAAAGAATTCTATTTTAAAGGTTTATTCTTTTCATGAAGCAGATCATCAATATAACTGACTAGTGCTCTCCCTTCATTGTGACCTTTTTCTATACAGAACCTTCCTCACTTTGAGTTTGCTTTGATAATCTAACCCTCTTCTCCTTTCTAAGCTCTATTTATGGATGTTTGGCTTTTTGATTCTGGTATTCCTTACTTGTCTCTCTTGAATATGACTCTTCTTACTTTTGCAGCTTTCTCCTCACTGTATCTATCTATGTCTGCTTTTTTCGGATTCAGATTAAAAAAACAAAACAAAAACCATCTATAGATAGAAGCAATAGACCTTTTATCTTATTACAGATGTACAATATATTTAAAAGGCAATATGATTGATTATAGACACTACAGGGGTTAGTGAGGACCAGGGCAAAGAAAAAATAGGGGAAGGTTCCATTGACCTCGTTGTTATCCCAAAGATCTAAAGATCTAGCACAGTATAGCATTAGGTCTTTGGTAGAAGTATGATATATACAGAATCCAAACTTTGAGCATTATGATTAGCAAATTAAATGTGAAGATGAAGAAAATTTAGCCAGGAGAGACGTTTTTTAACCTGGGATGCTGATTATGACAGAGTTTCTCAGTTACTTTTCCACTTCTTTAATGCAGAAAGCATGGACTTTCCAACAACAGGAACCATAAAATAAGGACATTTAATGTTTCTGAAGCAGGGATAAATGTTTTTATAGAGGAGAGAAGGGTCTAATCATTTGTTCCTGGCCTCTCATGTCACACACAGGCAGGCAGCAATTAGTAAGATTGCATGGAAAGGGAAAGTTTCTAGCAAAAAAAAAATTCCATAAAGGGGGATTTTCAGAGAACAGTCATCATAAAGGTGTGTCTAGAATATTAATGGCCTGTTGACAGAAAAGCTAAGCCATCTTTTTTCTAGATGTACCTTTATCTTGGTCAGTTCCCAGGCATTAAAAATGGCTTGATAGAAATCTGGTACAGGGAATTTGGAGAATCAATGTAAGGTTTGAGCATTTAAAGCACTGCAAACAGAAACCATAGTTCTCATTTAGCTGGAACCTATAGATATTTGGCAGGAACTAAATATGAACCATGAACAACTGTGAGCCTGCTACTTATGAGAGCAGATAAGTCACTTGGTTTTACTAAGGTAAATAAGGGAAGGGATGGAGAAAAAAAGTAGATTTATACATCTCCAGACTTCCCTTTAAAACATGAAGTTTGGGAGAATTGTATTCCACAAAGGCAGGATATTGACCAGGAGTGACCTGATTCTGGTATCACATTTCAAGTCTCATTACCATGCTTTTAGTCTAACTGATCACTGAGCTAAAGGGATGGCCTAAATCTTGAGTTTATCTTGAGCATTTAAAATCTTTCATTGCAGGATTCCATATCCCCAGGGTTATTTCATTCCTTAGCTAAGGATGAGATAATTTAGTTGCCTTATCTGTAAAATGGTCATACTTCTACTCCCCCTAAATCAAAGGAGACATTGAAGATATATGCTTCTGTGAGTGATTTAAAGATGTTTTTCTCTGGGTGAAAAATATCCAGATATAAACTACATATAGAATGCCTATTATATCCCTCCCTTCCAAAGAGAAAGAAATTAATTATTTCTTTACTTTGGGGAGATATTAATAGGGGTAAGGCCTTGAGGTGGTGGTGTTAAGTAATTTGCCTGGGGACATAACAGTTAATAAGGATCAGACACTCAGCAGAAGGAAGGTTAAATTATTTAATGAAGATAGAAAAAAGGATCACAAGTATTTTAAGTCCTATAGCTACTCTCTTAACCCTTAGGAGGTTTGATTATTAGAAATGCAGCAGACTAGAGAAACTTTTTTATCCAGAGGTCAGGCTTGAGGAATCCCTATCAGTTCTTTCTATTCATTTTTTATAGTCTCATTAGAGACTCATTTGAGGGGCTACATATTTTGATTGTTACAGGTCAAATACCTTTAGACCTTGAGTTGTATGCTCTTATGCTAACTCCATAATGGTTTTGTGTCCAATAGGTGCTATCCTAAGGCTAATAGAAGGAATGGCCTTTTTCCTCCCTTCTTTCCTATAATAAGTCAGGTGTGTTATATCATTCTGTTCACAACAGGGTATGAAAACTACATTTATGTGTTCAGTTTTGTGTTTTTTTGTGTTTAGCTGTATATATATGTATGTGTATGTGTGTAGATATCTATACAACTATCTCTTTACATGTCTATATAAACACATACTCCAAATCATATGTATATATGTGTATACACACACATATATGATATCTATATATGGAGAAACAAGAGAAGATAATATAGATGATCATTTAAGAAACATAGACATATTAATTAGAAGATAGACAAATTAACTGTTGCTTCAAAATAAAATGTAGGAGAAAGAACAAATACACCATATATCATTGCAATCAAAAACTCACTGATTACTTCTTGAATGTTCATTAATGCCAATAAATCTAAATATATGCCTTAAATGACAACTCCTATGATATGACATAATTCCTTTGAATCATATTTTCCAGACAACATCAGGTTATATCTGACTTATTTGTTGATAGAATTTCCATTGAGTTTCTTTAAATACTCTGATGTTCTTTATTGATTTAATCTTCATGCAGAATGACTTATTACATTTCTAGCCCATGTTCTGGGTTGTAGAGATTATAAGAGATGATGCCTTCTTTCAAGCAAATTTATGTTCTTGTTGAGAAGTCAAGAGTATCACACACAAAATAACAATTTTAGACAGTCTATAATTGAATTCTAAATTGTGGAGCATAGATTCTAAATAATGTGGGAATTTAGAAAAGAAGATCATTATTAGGGTTCAGTGACTAGGAATTAACCCTTGAAGAAGGTGTTCTTAATTATGTCATGGACTCTTTGATAGTTTGATGAAGTCTATGGACCCCTGTTCAGGAAAAAAAAATATTAAATGCAATTTAAAAAACAAGATTGCAGAGAAAATCTCTCTGTACACACACACACACACACACACACACACACACACACACACACAGAAATGTTGCTATCAATGTATTAAAAACATTCATGGACCCCAGGTAAAGATGCCTTAAGGGCTAAGTAAGGATTTAGGTGGATAAAAGGACAGTGAAAAAATGTAGAGGTAAAATGAACAGAAAAGGTTAGCAGTGATGGAGTAGGGGCAGATGGGAAGGAAGAGATTGATCTGTGTAGAAAAGAAATTGTTTGTTGGGAAGTCATGGGAGGTAAAGGGAGATGATGGAACATGGACCTAGACTACAGAGGGGCTCTTGAAAGACAAGCTGAAAAGTTTAGATGTTAAATGTCAAAAAATACAGAGTAGGGAAGCACTGTGATGAAAATGGTATTTTAGGATGATCAATATGATGGCAGAGGGCTTCAGACTACTTCCAGTTGCAACAATTACATATAACTAAATCCTCTTTGCCTAGATAAACATGGTCATGAGACTTCTAAAGCTTATCCACTCTTCCCAGATCAGGAAAGAAAATTCATTCAGCTAATATGTTTTGTTATAGATTCCCTTGAGCTAACAATTAACTGAACAGATGATAACACGGGTAATTTGTTTTCTTTATTGAGTTGCTGGAAAAGGCACATTTGCTCACATTGATCACCTAAGCTTCTGGCTGCTGCCTTTTTAATATTTCACTTGGACAAAAGGTACAGCAACTTTCATTTCATATTCAAGGAGGGGAAGAGGCTAAAGAGGGACAGAGGGAGCTATTCTTATAATTGTCACCAAAATGGTGTTTAGGAGTAGATTCATAGGGAACCAAATTCAAACTCATCTTAGCATTCAAAGCCTCTTCCATTCTGGCCCTTGCATAGTTATTCAGTTTTATCTCATTTTGATCCTCAGCATATACTCTCTGCTCCAGTCAGGTATATACTCTCTGCACTGCATACATACTGTGTTTATTTCATTACCATGCCTTTGCTAATAATTTCTGTCTTTCTGGAATGCCTGTCTCCTATCCTTTTTCCCAAATCTGACCTTGTCATTCCCTTGCTCAAGAAACTGCCTTAACTCCCTGTGTTCACTAGGATAAAATGTAAAGTACTTTTTTTTGGCTTTTAAAACCCTTCAGTAGCCATCCCAGATTGTCTTTCCAGATTTATTTCATATTGTTTCCCCTAACTCATCTACCTTTCAGTCACAGTGTCCTAGTTTTTATTTCTCATTTGTAGTATTTTATTTTCTATATCTCTACCTTTTTATAATCTGTTAATCCATGCAATTACGAACAATTAAGATTGTTCTTAGTTTTACCTCATGGAATTTCTAGATGCTTTTAAGAATCAGGTCATCAATGTCTTCTGTATTAAATTTTCCTGATTCCTAATAAACATTGGTGACATATCTCTTAGGCATCTAAAACTCAATAAATCTAAAATTTATTTATCATTTTTTTTTACCTTCTAGATCCTCTCCTTTTCCTAAGTTTTCTTTTTAAAGAACAGTTGACACCTATACTACCACAAATCATTCTAAAAATTTAATAAATAAATAAGACTAATATAGTCATAACACCTAAGTCAGGGGAAGATAATGCAAATGGAGATATAGAATAATATCATTAATTAGTAACTATTAAAAATTTTAAACAAAATCCTGGCAAAAAGACTATAACAATTTATCAATGAAAAAATTATTTATTATATGAACTTAAAATATACCAGGGAAGCAAAGATGGTTCAATTTTAGTAAAATAGTATAATCATATTAAAAACAAAAAACTTTTAAAGCCATATCAATATGTGTATAAAGCATATCACTAATTTATGTTAAAAAACCTATGAAATATAGACATAGAAATCTTTTTTAAAATATGCTCAAAGTTAGTTATTTAAAACTAAAATCAAGCATTATATGCAATAGAAAAATGCCAATTTTTCTCATAAATACTGGAGTTAAGTACTTAGGTATTATTTGATATGATTTTTAGAAATAATAGAAATAGCAGTCAGCAACAGAAAGAAATTAAATTCATAAAGATAATAAAAAGAAAAAAAATGCTGATAATCTTAGAAATCTTAGAAAATCTTAGGAAATCAGCAGAGAAATTAATTGAGAAAATAGCTTCAGTAAAGTTGTAGGCTTCAAAATAAACCCATAAAAATCAACAAATCAAAATCTCTATATAATAATAACAAAAATAATGAGAGAATAATAGTAAGGGAAATCCATTCAAAATATACAAAATATTTGGGAGTCAGTGTACCATAGCATACTCAATAACCCCTTAAATAAAACCATAATGTTCTATCATTTAATTGATATAGAGAATTTCCAAGTGAAGTAAGTTCCTCTACTAATGCAATTTGGCACCTCATCTGCAATTTGTAATATTAGAAACTTACCCAGGGTACTGACAAGTGAAGTGATTTTCAAGGGTCAGTAGATATCAGTAGATAGGCAATAGATATCCGATATCAGAGAGAGAACTTCGGTTCAGTCTTCATATCTCCAAATCCAGCTCTCTTCAGAAAATTCAGGTGTTACCTGAATCAATCAATAAGTGCTACTAAGAACTAGACATTATGCTAAGTTCTAGGAATATAACAAAAAAATAATATTTTTTTTTCTTGAGGCATTTGGGGTTAAATGACTTGCTAAAGGTCACACACACAGGAAGTATTAAGTGTCTGAGATCAGATTTGAACTCGGGTGCTCCTGACTTCAGGGCTGGTGTTCTACCCACTGTGCCACCTAGCTGCCCCCTAAAAATTAATAAATTTGATAAAATAAAAGTAAAAATAGTACATAGCCACTGCTCTCAATGAACTTATATTCTACTGGTGGAAGGATAGAGCAAATAAGTAATATTAAAAAAGTAATAACACATGGTAACAGTTGGTGTAAGCAGAAAAGACATTTTATTAAAAAGTAGTGCTTGAGCCACATATAGATAAAAAAAGCTATGAATTTTGTGAAGTATGGAAGAAATCTTAACTTTCATATGTGAGAAAGCTACCTGTGCCACATTATAGAGTACTTTAAACTCTAGGCTGAGGAATTCGAGAGACATTGAAGATTTTTTTTAGCTTTTACCTTTAGAAGGTATGACAACTCAATGGAGAATAGATGGGAGAACAGAGACTGTGTAAGCAGAGAAAGATATTAGGTTATTGTAATAGTCCATGTGAGAAGGTGTGACAAGCCTGAACTAGATGAAAGCATCATTTTTCTGATAATAACTGTCCATATAGTCAAAATTATGTTTTTTTTTCTAATAACATAGGTTGTGAGGGTTGGACTATAAAAAAAGTTGAGTACTGCAGAATTAATGTTTTCAAACTGTGGTGCTGAAGAAGACTTTTGAGAATTCTTTGGACAGCAAGGAGATCAAATCAATCAGTACTTAAATTAATTCAGGCTAGTCACTGGAAAGTCAAATATTGAAGATGAAGCATAAATACTTGGGCCACATAATGAGAAAATGGGACCTATTCAAAAAGACCCTGAAGTTGGGAAAGATTGAAGGTAAAATTAAAGAAAATGGCAGAAGATGAGAGGAATAGATAGTTTCATGGAAATAATAAACATAAATAATAAACAGAATAGAAGAATCTGATTGACATGGTAAATAGGGTCATAAAAATAAAACAACAGAATAATTGAACAACAAAAAGGATAGAGACAGAGTGAGAGAAGGAAACTGTTGTGAGAAGGAAACTAATGTGGTAGATGTTGAATGAACAATATTTAGCAACTGATTAGATATAGAAGATGAGGGGGAAGAAAGAATTCAAGATGACTCCAAGATGGTAAACTTGAATGACTACTATCTTAAAACAAATGTCTCCATTTGCCTCCATATTTGGAGATATGAGCTGGTTTTTGAGGAATTATAATAAATTGTATTTAGAAAATTTGGCATTTGAAATAATTTTGGGACACTCCAGTAGAAATGTTCAGTAGACTGTTGTTAATCTGGACTTTGAATTAAAGATAAAGTTTAATGCTGATTATGTAGACTTTGGAATCCTTTGCATAGAGGTAGTAATCAAGCCCACTGAAGCTAATGAGATCATCAATAGAGAGAATATTTCAAGAGAAAAAGACCTAGGACAGAGCTTTGAGGGACACCATTTTTTTATTGGGCAAGAGAATGAGAATGAGAATCCAAAAAATGAGATGGAAAAGTAAAATAAGAAAAGGAAAGAGAGAGTTGAGGCTACAGTGATTATTTGCTTTTATATATTGTGTACCTAATCTTTTCCATTGATCATCCTCTCTGTTTCTTACCTAGTACCAAGATGTTTTGATGATTAGGATTTTGTAGTATAGTTTGAGATCTGGTATTACTAAGTCCTCTTTCTTCTCACTTTTTCTCCCATTAATTTGCTTGATGTTCTTGACTTTTTGTTCCTCCAGATGAATTTTATTTCTCTAGCTTAATCAAATTATCATTTGATAGTTTTATTTGCAGTGAATAAGTAAATTAATTTAGATTTGCTCAGCCTATCCATGATCAATTAATATTTCTTCAATCCTGTCCCTCTCCTTGTGTGTTTATAGAGTTTTTTGTCTTGTATAAATACAGTTCCTGAGTTTGTTTTGGCAGGTAGATTCCCAAGTATTTTATACTATTTGTAGCTGTTTTAAATGGAATCTCTCTTTGTATTGCTTCCTGCTGTTTTTTTTTTTTTTTTTGAGGGGAGGGGGAGTAATATACAGCTAATGTGTGGCTTTATGTTATGTCCTACAACTTTGCTGACGTTTATTGTTCTTTGGAATTGTTAATTATTTAATTTTTAATTGACTGGGGTTTTCTAAGTAAACTAACATATTCTCTTCAAATAATAATAGCTTTGTTTCTTTTTTGCCTTTGCTTATTTTTTCACTTCCTTTTTCTTGTCTTTTTGGTATAGCTTACATTAGTAATGTTGACCATAGACTTAATTGTTTTATCCCTCATCTTAGAGGAAAGGCCTCTGTTTTACTCTATTACATATAATACTGGCTCTCAATTTTAGATTGATTTAATTTATTAAGGAAATATCTGTTTATTCCTTTGTTTTCTAGTGTTTTGAATAGAAATGGGTATTGTATTTTGTCAAAAGATTTTTTCTGGATTTTTAAATAAAATCATATTATTTTTTCTTATTATTAATGTGATGAATTTTTTAATATTTTCCTTAATATTGAATTGGCCTTAGCTTCCTGATAGAAATTTAACTTGCTTATAGTGTATAATTTTATTCTAATATTGCTTTAGTCTGCTTGCTAATATTTTACTTAAAATTTTGCATCTTTATTCATAAAGGACTTTAGTGTGGGGTTTTCTTCCTCTTTTCTCTCTTTTTAGATATTAAGGCCATATTTGTATAATAAAAGGAATTTAATAGGATAACTACTTTTCCTATTTTTTTTCAAACATTGTTTTGGAATTAATTATTCTTTAAATGTTTGATTGAAGTCACATAAAATCATCTCTTCAGGGATTGTTTTTTCTTTGTGAGTTCATTTTTGGATTGTTCAACTTTTCTCATATTGGATTATTTAATTCTTCTATTGATCCATTAAAAATAAATATTTTATAATTCTATATTTAATTAAATTAAATTAATTTTAATTCATTCCACTTCAAGACTCAATGTATTTATACTGATTGTTTCTAATTTCCAAAATATTTTTTCTCCTTGATCCCACCTTCTACAAGAAGTCTTTTTCCAGCACACCTTAATGCTAGTGCTTTCTCTCTGAGATCTCCCTTCATCTTTTATATATCTTGTATGTACACAGTTGTTCGCATTTTGTTTCTTTCATCATGTGATCTCTTTAAAAAGGGGAGAGGAAGGCTGTTCTTGCCTTTCTTTGTATCTCCAGTATTTAGCCTACCTCATATTAAACATTTGGTAATTACTTGTTTACCCTCCCTTAGCGTACAAGTATCCTCTCAGTTTCCTTTGGACCTAGTTCATCATGGGTATTGGTATTTTGCATAGAATAAATTTGAATCTAAATCCTGCCAGTCCTGCAAGGTCCAATTCCAGTCCAACTCCTCAGTGAACTCAGTGAAGCACAACAGCAATTCTTTGCTTTAAAGACTTGCCTTAGGTACTGAGAGCTTACTGACACATAGGTAGTATGTGTCAGATATGGCAGGTGTCTTCCTGCTTCCAAGCTTGGCATTATGAGGTTCCACAGTGTTGAGGTTGGGAAAGGGGCCCCAAAAATTTGGGGTCACAAATTGATGTCCTGAGGTATCTCAAAAGAATTTGCAGGCTTTAACCCATTTCCTTGTCAAAGGGTAAAAGTTTATTGTAATGCCATTACAAAGTGATCTGAATTCCCAAAGAAATTAGCCAAGAAACAGAAGCAAGGAGACACATTTTTCCAGCTTTCTGTCATTGACATGCTAATTTTATGGCTCATAGGTAGGACTGAGGAGTGGTCTCCAGAATTTGGCTCTCACTGCAAGATTATCAGTCAGCAGTGAATTGAGAAGAGTCTCCAGAATTTGGTTATCACTGACCAATAAATTATCTGTCTGACAGTCAGCAATGAACTGAGGACTGCTCTATTCATTATTTTCTCAAGAGTTTGATTTGTGGGAGTTTCCTGAGGCCAGAAGCTATCTGACTGAATCAGACATATTGTCAGAACAATAGTATTCCTAGGTTGGGGGAGAAGCCAGAGGACTTTGGAATCAGATTGCCAGAACAGAAGCCCCCCAAAATCACCACTATATTTCCCTAGAAGCTATACTCCTTCAACAGCACATAAAGAACAGTGCTATTTTGGAGCTCAGAAGACCTTAGTTTGGATGCCATCCTATCACTCAACCTTTCAGGGCCTCAGATCTATAAAATGATGAGATTAGACTAAATGAATTCTTAAGATCTCTTCCCCCTCCTAAATTAGGGTATTCTTACTTGTGAAATTACTGTATCCTATGCCATGGTTCCTCTCATTTTATTTCACATTATCTTTTATTGTGTATTTTTCCTAGGTATGTACTGAGCTATAAAAACAGCTGATGAGCATAAGCTATTTTATTGTTACAGAGTGTTTGTAAGTGTAGCAACGATTTCACATGTAGGAAGGTCCCCATTGGGGATGGAAGGAGTGGAGAAGAAAAAGAGAGACAGAGACACAGAGAAAGACTGAGACACAGAGAGACAGAGACACACCCAGAGATACACACAGAAACAGAGAGACACAGAGACAAGAGCCAGAGACAACAAGAGACAGACACAAAGACAGAGAGTCACAGGGAGATAGAGGAAGACAGAGAGACAGAGACAATGTGTACATGTATGTGTGAGAGAGAAAGAGAGAGAAAGCGAAAGAAAGAGAGAGAGAGAGAGAGAGAGAGAGAGAGAGAGAGAGAGAGAGAGAGAGAGATTGGCAGGAGCAAAGAGACAACAAGAGATAGACACAGAGACATAGAGACACAGAGATAGAGGGAGACAGAGAGACAGAGACAATGTGTATATGTATGTGTGAGAGAGAGAGAGAGAAAGAAAGAGAGAGAGAGGAAGTACTGTAGTTGTGACTCAAACGTATGCAGCAAAGACGTCTCAAGCCTTTTCTCCTTACTCATCCGAGAGAAACTTTTATTCTTTCCAGGAGAGGAAGCAGGAGGCTGGAGCCTAGTTCACTCTGCTTTCTGAGAGGGGAAGGGTGATGGTATCAGACTAGAATTGTATTAATCTACTCCCTTAAATATTATCAGACTAGAAGATATGATTGGGTTCAGTCTAACTTCTTATTGCTTTGTCTCATTATTGTTGGAGGGAAGCATGATCCTAATCTCTACATCTGGGGCTTGACCCCTTTCTCATCTATTACCAATTCCATAAAAATAGCAAAAGAACTCAAATTTCCAAATCATAGCAAAGCAGAAATCAAAGAAGGCACACATAAGAGAATATATACCAAATAATACAGAATAAAGGTGGTATTCCTTTTGAAAGTGAGATAATTCATTTTGAGAGACAGAGACAGACAGAGAGAAGGAGAGGGAAGGGGAGGGAAGGAGGGAAGGAGGTAGAAGGAAGAAGGAAGAAGGGAGAGATAAGAGGGGAAAGGAGAGGGAGGGAGAGAGAGAGTGAGTCCTAGATGTGACCCACCAAAAACATTTCTGAAATTTCTAGAGTAGCCAACTGAGCATGAGGATATAATGAGACTGCTGGGTCCTCTCATGTTTTCCTAGAGTCTTTCCTTCAGCAGCCTGAAGTAAGATTGGCCCCATCTTGTCCCTTGAATCTGGAAGCCAGAAAGTGACTTTACTTAAAGGTTGATGAGGCCCAAAGGAGAGTGACTGGTGAAAGCTGAAGCTTTCTCTTCTCTCACAGCCCTATGTGTAGAGCAGGTTCTTCATGTCTACTAATAAGGAGAGAGCCCCATGCCAATGGGCTTTGGGACAAGGGTAACTAACATATGTACTATCTCATTTGATCCTCATAATAATGCTATGAGATAGATAATGAAATCACATTGTCTAGTTCAGAGAGGTGTAATGACTTCCATAAGTTTATAAAACTAAGAAAATGGCAGAACTAGCACTCAGCAATTTGTTACCAAGTTCAGTGTTCCCTCCACTATGCCAGGAGATTTTGAATTCCCTAAGAGCTCAATAATAAGACTGTCTTATACCCTGTATTTACCACAGTGCCTAATACAATGCATACTTTTAAAAATAACTCTTTTTAAAACTTTACCATTCTAGTTCAATGGAAAAACCTCTAGACTTGAAGTTGAGAGATCTGAGTTTTATTCTTGCCTTGGACACTTAGATCTATAATCTTGATCAAATTACTTGACTTTTCTGAATTTCAGTTTCTTCATCTGTGAAATGGGAATTATAATATCCATTTCATTCCTCAGGTCTCTTGCCTCAATACCTTCTGCTGCTTTTCCTTTTGTTTCATTTTCAGTGCACTTGACAGATGGCCAATATATTACCCCCTCCCTCACACTTTCCTTTGTAGATTCTTTAAAATAAGTTCTACAGATGAACAACAACTCTCATTTAACAAGTTGCTCTTGACAAAGATTCTAGAATAACTAAGGGGAAAAGGCTATTTTATCATCCTTTTGAGATTTATAGTTTTGGCAACACTTGCTTCCATGTCTCCATCCAGAATGTTAGCCTCTATGAATGGACTTGGGAGAATTCTTAGCCAATCTTCTTTATAACAGGACAATTAGAGCCGGTGTCTCTGGGGGACAGATAGTATAAATATCTAAAGTCATTCCTTATTCACACAGTGGCATAAGCAATTACTGAGACTGTGATTTCATTAGTGTTAAGTCTACTTCTTGATCCTTCATTAAATTGCATCTTTGCTGGGTGTCTGTTGTCTGAGTTTTTCAGCAGCTTGGGAGAAGTTAAATGTCAAAATTCATTCTGCCTAGTTTTCCCTCCTGGCTGACTCTTCCATACTGATAATAGTTTTCTTACTAACACATTACTTCCTGAATCCACTTAGCTGCCAGAACACTAGGTCTGAGATAATCCCATATGAAATGCCTCTCTCTTCTAAATGGGACCTCCAGATGTGAAAGTACAATTTTTGCTTGTGTTGAGTTTGAATAGAATCAACGAATATTAAAGATGAGTTCAACCTTCTCATTTTACATGTGAGAAATCTTGGGCTCAAAGAGATTAAGCAGGTTTTTAAAGATCATATAGCTTACTTAAGTAGTGAATGGAACCAAAATTTGGAAGCAGAAGATATGGTCTAATATGGCCTCAGAGTTTAGCTCTTTATGAAGGATATAACTCTCATCACCAAGACTTTCCTTATGAGTATGGAATTATTGTGAAAAGAATCAGGAATGACCTACTAACCCCTCAGTGTCTTTCCTCCTTTATCCTGCCGCAGTACCTAAAAATCTATAAGACATTAATTCCTTAGGTTTTGAAGATTTTCTTTTGTTGGGATTCAAGGGGTACCCTCAAAATGTTGGGGTTCCAGAACAATGTCATGAAGTATCTCAAAAGAATTTGCAGGCTCAGACCCATCTGGAGATGGGCAAAGTTTATTATTGTAATGCCAATTAAAGTGGGCTAAATTGCAAAAGAAGATAACGAAGAATCAGGAACAAGAAAGTAAATTTATAGGGAAAAGTTAGAGAAATAAGAGGTTTCATATCACTGATACACAAATTTTATGGTTTAGAAGTGCAGTTGAGGAGTGGGTCTGGTTATGACTTTGTGCACAGGTACATTACCCATAGTTCTCTGGGCAAAATCACAAAGAACCTTCAGGTGTGTTTTTAGCCTAAAATATCATTAGGTCAAGTGGAGACCACCCAATTTTGTTCTGCATCTGAGTTAACTTTAAGCACCTTATTATTGTTGCTCATTAGTCTCACAAACCCTGGTATCACTGACCAGCAGGCTGTTATCTGACAGCCAGCAGTCTTTTGGACTCAACATCCTGACCCTATGAAGTAAATTAAGGCAAGATAGCCTAAGAGAAAAACTATATCATCTCTAAATACGTTATTCCCTAGGCCATGCAGCCTTGGGATTATTCCTTTTTTAATTAAAGCTTTTTATTTTCAAAATATATGCATTGATATTTTTTCAACATTAACCCTTGCAAAACCTTGTGTTCCAATTCCCCTCCTTCATCCCACTCCCTCCCCTAGATGGCAAGTAATCCATTATATGTTAAACATGGTAAAAAGATATCTTAAATCCAATATATGCATATACATTTATACAATTATCTTGCTGCACAAGAAAAATCAAATCAAAAAGGAAAAAATGAGAAAGAAAATAAGATGCAAGCAAACAACCACAAAAAAATGAAAATGCTATGTTGTGGTCCACACCCAGCTCCCACAGTCCTTTCAATGGGTGAAGGTGGCTCTCTTCATCACAAAACCCTTAGAACTGGCCTGAATCACCTCAGTGTTGAAAAGAGCCACATTCATCAGAATTGGTCATCATATAATCTTGTTGTTGCTGTGTATAATGATCTCCTGGTTCTGCTCATTTCACTCAGCATCAGTTCATGCAGGTCTCTCCAGGCCTCTCTAAAATCATCCTGCTGGTTGTTTCTTACAGAACAATACTATAATTTATTCAGCCATTCTCCAATTGATGGGCATCCATTCAGTTTCCAGTTTCTTTCCACTACAAAAAGGGCTGTCACAAACATTCTTGCACATGTGGGTACCTTTACCTTGGGGTTATTCCTAAGGGGTGCGCCACATCACTTTGACGACAAAAGTCCCATATGAGAAGGTTGTTCTGTGCCCAATCCTTCCCCCATTCATTTTTCCTTAAAATGTTTTCAGTTACAGTTGGAAATAGTTTATTACTTCTCTCAGTAAAGAGAATTATCTTTCTGAATGGGTCATGTAGACTTCAGGTAATGTCAAGTTTGTGTTACTGTCTCTTTCATTTCCCAAATTTTAGTATTCTAACGAAAAAAAGAATAATGCACAAAGAAATAACATGTTTTTTGAGAGTGAATATGACTAAAATCTTTAATAATGAGCCCATTTGTATGCATAATACCCTAGAGGTGTCAGCTTGCAGAACTGGGATCCTAAAACACTCCTGAGTATGTCTGGAACCACATCTAAAATATAATTGGAAATAATTAACAAAATAAATAAAAATATAATAGAACATAGAAAAATTACTATGTGTTTTTCTAAGTCAATATGATCTCACAAGGATACTTATCTATGACTTAATGGCTCAGTTTCTATTTGAGTTTGCTACTTTCCTAGCTGATAGGAAAATAATGTGTAGCAATACAGAAACATTTATGTAGCTAAACAGAGATTAAATCATAGAGGCCATATAACATTCACATGACAAAATGTAAAACACTTTCATGATTTTTCTTTAGCACAGTCTTTGGTTTTGTTGTCAGATGATATATTGTGAAGCTTAGGACTGACAGCTCTTCTTGTATCATTGTTATCTACAATTCAATCTTGATATTTTTCATGCCTGAATATGACCTTTTTGGTGAGGTAGTTGCAAGTAGGATAGTTATTTTTTTTTTAAAGAAAAGCTATTATATAGCTTTCACATTAAGGAAAACTGAATTGTAGAAACATGGAATTTCAGAGATTGAATATCACAGATCATTTAATCCAGCCTCATTTTATGGGTCATAAAAACAACAACAATAATAATAATTACTCACATTTATGTAGCTCTCTAAAGTTTAAAAAGAGTTTTTTTCTTATAACTGTTTTAGGAAGGATATACTTGAATTTTTACATCATTGTTGCCTGCAGTTCAATCTTGGTTTTTGGGTGATAAATTGATTCAGTTCTGGATGTTATGTTTAAAAATACACTCACACACACACACATACACCCACAATTAGGTTAACCAAAGTTAGTTTAACAAATTGTATTTAAAGGATTCTGCCCTCAACTGTAACTGTCAGAGTTCTTTGGCATAAAGGTGGTGAATTAAGTTTGGAGGATGGCAGGGCTTTCTTAGCTTTTTTAAATATGAGTGTGACCCCAGAAAATCACATGAAGACCTGCACTAGGTATTTTCCAGTTTTTCTGCATTCCTAATTCCCCTGTCACCCCCTCCTCCCATAGCCATTATATTTTGCTAATAGTTGTTCAGAATTACATTATCTGAAAGAGGTTCTATCTGTGTTGAAGCAATTCCTTCCTAGTGATTATTACCCTTCTATTCAGTATCTGCTGAGGTTTTTCACAGCTAAGCTAAGAGCTTTCTCTTTGCTACTACTCAGTTTAATGGTTATCTTGATGTAATCAAACTTCTCACTTCCATATTCACTGTCTCTAAGTATCAGGATATAATTTTAAGGGTAAAAAGAATCAAAGAACATTGTATAGTCTGTGACAAGTTACGGTGTCCCCAAGCCAAGACTTGGTTTCAAACTGCTCAACAGATATATGGGCAAATCAGTTCATCTTATGATCTCTGCTTTCTTTCTCTGTATGAAATGTGGTCCACAAGTCCACATTGTGGACACAAGTTCTGATGTCACAGTATCAATCATTCTCTCAGCTGTTTGCTAGAATAAAGGAAGCCCAAAAGATTGCTAAATACCTCTTAATTTTTTTTGTTTGTTTTTTGTTTTTATTAAAGCTTTTTATTTGCAAAACATATGCATGGGTAATTTTTCAACACTGACCCTTGCAAAGCCTTCTGTTCCAAATTTTTCTCTCCTTCTCTCCACTCTCTCCCCTTGATGATAGGTAGTCCAACACATGTTAATTATGTTAAAATATGTGACAACTCCAATATTTGTATACATATTTATACAGTTATCTTGCTATACAAGAAAAATGAGATCTACAAGGGAAAAGAAAACAAAATGCAAGCAAACATAACAGAAAGTGTGAAAATTCTATTATTGTGGTCCACACTCAGATCCCACAGGCCTCTCTCTGGATGTAGATGGCTTTCTTCATCATTGAATAATTGGAACTGGCTGGAATCATCTCATTGTTGGAGAGAGCCATGTCCATCAGAATTGATCCTTGTATAGTCTTGTTGTTGCCTGTTCATTTCTCTTAGCATCAGTTCATGTAAGTGTCTCCAAGCCTCTCTGAAATCATCCTGCTGGTCGTTTCTTATAGAATAATAATATTCCATGACATTCATCTACCATAATTTATTTAGCCATTTTCTTTTCTAGCCACTACAAAAAGGGCTGCCACAAACATTTTTGCACATTCGATTCCCTTTCTCTCCTTTAAGATCTCTTTGAGATATAGGTCCAGTAGAAACACTGCTAGGTCAAATGGCTGCACAGTTTGATAACTTTTTGCTCTCCAGAATGGTTGGATCCATTCACAGTTCCACCAGCAACGGATCAGTGTCCCAGTTTTCCCATATCCCCTCCAACATTCGTCATTATCTTTTCTTGTCATCTTAGCTAACCTGAGAAGTGTGTAATGGTATCTCAGAGATGTCTTAATTTGCATTTCTCTGATCAATAGTGACTTAAAGCACCTTTTCATATAACTAGAGATAGTTTTAATTTCTTCATCTGAAAATTGTTCATATCCTTTGACCATTTATCAATTGTAGAATGGTTTGAAATCTTATAAATTTGAGTCAATACTCTACATATTTTAGAAATGAGACAGCCTCTTAGTTTTGACCCATTGTGGATAATTCCAGGATTTTATTTAAGCTGAATTTAAGTCTGTGGGTTTGTATTTCTACAAGTTCAAATTCTTAGTTTGTTGGTCTCTTTTATTGTTGAGTACGTTTTCATTCTTTTCTAACACTTTGTGATCCCTTGTGGGCTTCTCTTGGCAAAGATACTGGAGTGGTTTGGGAAAACTGAGGCAAAAAGGGTAATTGTAGAAAATTATTTGTGTTATCTATTTTGAAAATAAAAAGCTAGTATTAAAAAAAAGAAAACTGAGGCAAAGTGTTAAATGATTTGCTCAGGGTCACACAGTGAAGAAAGTGTTTGAAGCTAGATTTGAACTTGCCTTCCTTATTTTCAAATTTATTTATTTTTATTTTTATAAAGATTTTTCTTTTTTTTCTTTTTTTTTTGCTGAGGCAGTTGGGGTTAAATGACTTGCTCAGTGTCACACAGTGTCTGAGTTCAGATTTGAACTCAGGTCCTCCTGACTTCAGGGCTGGTGCTCTTTCCATGGCACCACCTAGCTGCCCCTAAAGCTTTTTATTTTCAAAACATATGCATAGATAGTTTTCAACATTCATTCTTGCAAAACCTTGTGTTCCAAATTTTTTTCTCTCTCCATTCCCTTTACCCTCTCCCCTAGACACCAAGTAATCCAATGTATGTTAAACATTTGCAATTCTTATATACATATTTCTGAACTTGTCTTTCTGATTCCTAGCCTGATACTCTATCCACTCTGCCACACTAAGAAGAACTATTCACATGTCCCTAGTTCTATGCTTTATCAATTATCTCTCCAAAGGGCATTAATTTATAAAGCATTTAATTGGATTAGATAAAAGGTAATCAAAGTGGAAATATTACTTGCATGTTCTATATATTCCATTCAATTTCTGTATCTAGTCTATCCCAAAGGCAGAAATCTTTTTAGACTGTAGTATGTGTCTTCCAAATTCAGCCTCAGATACTTACTAGTTGTGTGACCTAGAGCAAATCATTCAATCCTTTTTGCCTCAGTTTCCTCATCTGTAAACTGAGCTTGAAAAAGAAAATGGCAAAACACTCCAGTTTTTTTGTTAAGAAAAACCCATATGTGGTCATGAAGAATCAGATATGACTCAAACAACTGAATAACAACAACCTGCTATTTCCAGTCTCAGGTACATTGCTTATGCCATGCTTATGCCACGATCATGGGACTGTAGAGATAAGTATCTGTTTATAACTGCCTCGACTTCTGTTAATATTGAAACCGGATATATTTGGTTTATTCATGTTTGCTGTTGACAATTGAGATGTGTCACATTGTAGTAGTTGCCTGGGGAAACAAGACACAGATCCCACCAGAGCACTCTATTACTGTTCATTTAGGTATCACCTTGCTAAGTTTATCTTTATAAATTTCTGTTTCTCTAGTTCTAGAGCAAATTTTGTTGGATGTTTCTACAATATAGTAGCTATTGCTTATCACCAAAGACCTTTCAAAGAGAAATAGTAGTGTTCAAGCTATTCTTTACTTGGAGAAATCTTTTTCAAAGGTATATTCAACCAATCAATCAGTATTTATTGATCAACTATTATGTGCTAGGCACTATGCTTAGTGCAGAGAATACACAATGAAGCAAAAAATCTCTACTTTCAAAGAGCTTACAATCTACTGAGGGAAACAACAGCAAATAAATACAAACAAGTTATATACAGGATAAATAGGAACTAATTAATAGAGAAGGGCAAGGAGCTGGGGAAGCTTCTAGTAGAAGAGATTTTAGTTGGGACTTGAATGTATCTTAAGGAAGCCAGTAGGCAGCAATGAAAAGAAAGAACATTCCAAATATAGGAGACTGCCAGAAAAAATGCCTTAGTGGAGTGTCAAGAGGCCAGTATTGCTGGATCAAAGGCTTTGTGTTGGAGAGTAAGATGTAAGAAGGCTGGAAAGGCAGGAGTTTAAGAAGGATTTTGAATGCCATTCTGCCTAAGGGGAACTTAGTATATAATAGCATAAACTTTATTTTAGTATATACTGATAAAATTTTAGACTTGTTAAATTATTGGAGACAAGAGGTAGGAGTTTTGTGTGAAATTAGGGGAATAAGAATTGATAAAAAGAGGCAGCTACATAGTTTAGTAAATGGAGTGTTGGGTCTGGAGTCAAGAACTATGTCATGGACTGTATGTCATGGACAGTATGCAATATTGTCTGTGGGGTTTTCTGGACAAAAATACTATAATGGTTTGTCATTCGTTCTTCATTGTATTAAAGTAAATAGTTTAAGTGACTTGCTCAGTCACACATCTAGTGAGTGTTTGAGACTGTATTTGAATTCAAGTCTTCCTGATTCCAGTCCTAGCAGTCTAAACACTGAGCCTTTTATTTGCTTCTACATCACACATAATAGGTGCTTAATAAATGCTTATTCCCTCCCTTTCTCCTTCAGAAATCTCTTCTAGATTTAAATCTGTAATCCTATGCATAAGACCTGAGAAAGTCACAAGAAGAAATGCAGCAGATATATGGACTTTTATCAGTCCTTTCTCTGGAGTTTCAATAGCATGCTTCGTCATTAGTTCTTTGGAATTGTCTTGAATCATTGTATTTCTTGGAATAGCTAAATTATTGATCTTTGTATAATATTACTATTACTGTGTACAGTGTTATACTGGCTCTAAGCTCGTCACTTTGTATCAGTTTGTATTAGTCTTTGCAGGTATTTCTGAAAGCATCTTGCTTATCATTTCTTACAGTAGAAGAGTATTCCCTCATAATCATATACCATAGCTTGTTCAATCATTTCCCAGTTGATGGGAATCGCCACCCCCAATCCAGTTTCTAGTTCTTTGCTACCATAGCAATTGTTGTGTATATAGGTGCTTTTTCTCTTTCTTTTTTACATCTCCTTCCTTCCTTCCTTCCTTCCTTCCTTCCTTCCTTCCTTCCTTCCTTCCTTCCTTCCTTCCTTCCTTCCTTTCCTCCTTCCTTATTTGGAGGGGAATTTAGGAGACCTTAGGTGAGTTCCTGATTCTACTTTTCCATCTTGTTTTTGTCTCAAAATTATGAAATTTTTGTTAAATTTATTGAATTTAATTAATCTTAATTATCAGAGGAATTATTTCCAAAATTATAATTTCTGCTGGTTAGAAGTAAAAATAGAACTCTTCAAAAATTCTTACTAGCATAAATATTGTACCTAAAAGGGCATGCATTTAAAAGACAAAAGTTGTATGAGAGTAATGTTAGTGATTACAGGATACATTGATGAAAAATGGGATAGATAGAGCTATACAAACTACAAAATAGTCACTTTTCATACTATATGAGTAAATAACAAAGGAAGACTAATAATACAAAGGGAGCTATGAAAGAAATATGGAGTAAATTAAACAGACTGAGATTTATTTATTAAGCATCTACTATGTAAAAGCAATGAGTTAGACTTTGATGTTTAAAAAATGAGAAATGGCACATTCTTTTCAATTCGAGAGAATGTAAATTCTAGTAGGAAGTATTTGGGGAAGGTGGTATAAAAGACCTATGCAAAAATAAATATAGGTTAAAATGTGATAAGCACATAGGAGAGTTTAAACAAAAAGTAATAGGGGATCAACTGGAGGAAGGGTTGACTTCCTCCCGATGCATTTAGAGAAGGTTTAAAAGAAAAGATGGTACCTGAGATAAATTTCATTTGAATAAAGGGTAGAATTTCAACAGGTAGAAATTTGAAGGGAATTGATTCCAGGTAAGGCATATGGATTGTATAAAGGTATAGAGGTGAAAATGGTAGCATAAGACTGAGGAATGTTTATATTCAAGTATTACTAGAAATTGAGTAAAAGATAATAATATTAAACAAGACAAGAAAGGAAAACAGAAGCCTGACTATAGTTTTGCATGCCAGAATAAATATTCTATTTCATTCTATATACTGTAGAGATTTGATGAATTTTGAGAAAGACACTGATATAATCAAATCTGTACATTTAGAATATTGCTTTTGCATACTGTTAAAAAAAAATGGATTGGAAGAAAGCCGAGTGTAAAAGCTGGATGTCAGGCTGAAGTACTTATTTAAAAGTTATAATAGTCCCGGAAAGAGAACTTGAAATAGATTGGTAGTAGGATGAATGGAATAAAAAGGACAGGTGCAAGAGATACTGTAGATGCAAAATAGTCATACCTTGTAACTTACTGTATGTAAGGTTATCTGCAGGAAAGAATAAAAAAAAAACTCTGTAGGTTTTAAACTGGGTGGCTGAAATAGTGGTAGTACCATCCACAGAAATGGGGAGTTATAAGAAGGATCTAGTTTTGATAAATCAATGAGTTTGAGCTGTTGAGACATCTTAATAGTGATGTCTGCTAGGAAAGTGTGAAATGTTAAACTAGAGTCCAAGGTTGGAGAAAGATTTCTGGGAATCATGCATAAGTTAAATTTAGCTAGAGTCTTCTGAATAATGACAACAGACAATGTTGATATAGATTCTGAGGAATGAAGGAGGGTAAGTTATGAAGCAGTTATCCTTCTCATTGAAATAGGATTACAAGCTTATATTAAGAGAAGTGGAGATAGGATTGGATATCTGAATGAAGAAAGAGGGAAAATGTAGAACTACTGTCAATAAAAGCTAAATAAAAGGCCTGTCATGTAGTTGTAAGGTTCCAAATGAGATTTATTATCATATGTTTTTAGTGGATCCAGTCAACATGATTATCTGACTTATTCAAACAGTGGCTCAGTGACCCCGAATTTAGGGGAATTTTAGTAATGATAGAGTTCTTCTTATAATGACTATATCCTCATTTTTTGAAACTATGTGTTGTTACTATTCTGATGTGTTTATCCCAATGCGCTGGGGAAAACCTCCAGGCTCTTGGTAAATAACACCACTTAATATTGAGTAAGGATAAGGAGTATCTCTCGCTAATGCTAGACTCCAGTTCTCTCTCTCATGGACAGATCTGAATATAAATTTCTTTGTACTATGAGAACCTTAAAGGTGCCCAAGGCTATGAAAAATGGTCTTTCTTCTGGTGAACCCTTAAAGGAGTCCAAAGCCATAAAATGTCAAACCACAGTTTTTCTCTGAGAAGTAAAGTTGTTGGAGAAAGAAGTTTGTCAAGAAATTTCACATAAGCCATTTGTAGGAATGATCAATGCTAATTGCCTGATGGATATGCCTTTAGTAAAACTGAATTATGTTTTATTTCATCTCTTCATTACCCAAGTGAGCTTTTTCTGGATTCTGTCTTTAATTATCCTCCTCTCCCCATTCTCTTGCCCCCCCTAAATATCATAGGAGACATTAACTTTTACATGTTGGTCTATCAGTCTAACTTAAATGAAAAATAAAACAAAACAAAACTAGTTGGGTTGAAGGAAAATACCTTCTATAACACATTTCAGTGTCTCTTTCTTTGTTGTTTGTCTATATGGCTCTACATCATTCTTTTCTCTCTAAGTCCTGTCTTCTTTAGACCAAATACAACAGACAATGTATAGAGTATCAAGATAATTGGGCAGAGAGCTGGAGATTAGGTTCAAGTCTTAGTTCTGTCATTAACGAGTTGTGTAATTTAGGCCAACAATTAACCTTTCTATGGGCTATTTACTTATTTGTAAAATGAAAAGGTTGGGCTAGATGATTTCTATGCTTTCTTTCAGCTCTAATATTGTATAAGTGTTTAAATTCAAAACCAATAACAGGATCTAGCATTGGAGAAAGTAATAGCCCATTCCAATTCATACATTCTGAGGTGTCTTACTGAAACTGCTATGATAATTCTGGTACAATGTTAATTACAAGACAAAAAAAGCATTATTCATTTTGGATCAGGAGTCAGAAATGATGATCTGGTCTACTACCCTGATTTGGTAATTGAGGAAATGGAGGCATAAAATGAGAGGTAAACTGATCAAGGTCCTCTCTCTCTCTCTCTCTCTCTCTCTCTCTCTCTCTATATATATATATATACATATATGTATATGAATGTATATATGTATATATATATATATGTATGTATATATATATATATTATATCAGAGTTAAGATGTATCCTATATTTATTGCCAAACTGGACTTTTTCTTCCTGCTTCATTGCCCAACCTTCCAAAACTGTGGATTCTGTGTTTAGTCCATTTTCTTTTGCTTAGAATGCCTTCCCTCTTTATCTTATTCGGTTTGACTCTTACATTTAGTGCTCAATGCAAATGCTATTTTCTTTTGGAAACCTCTCTCCTCAGATATTATGTACCAATTTTTTTTACCTTTTAAATTCACTTATTGTATAACATCATGTATTATAACTATCTCTATTAGTCTCTTATCTTTCTACTTGACTGTAAACTCCTGGAGGACAGGGACCAGATTGCATTTAAACTTTGCAATTCCTACAGTGCCCAGAGAATACTGTGAACAGAGTAAAACATATTCGTTGTTGTTAATATCAACAATATGTCCTTCTTTTGTATGGAGACTATTTTCTATGACTTTGTCAAGCACCTTAGGGAAACATATATCTCTCCCTGTTTAATACCTCACTTGATTTCAAAATTCAGTAGCTTTATGAATAATATTATCCTTATGGTTACATCTTTATAAATATATATGTATATATATATTTATATGGTATAATTTTTATATATGTATGGGGAACACATTTTCTGAAAAGAGGCTTTAAGTCTTCATTTCATCACACTGAATCTAATGCTGTATTAAATTGAATAAACAATAAATAAATTAGAATCTTATATAATCTATATTACAGTAAGTGGTGGTAAGCTGTGACAGAGTGTGGGCAGAAATACTTTTGGTTTGGAAAGGAATTTAGATGCTAATAAAATCACATTTTTAATAATGACAACAGGAATTAGTTATTAACATTTATTAAGTATCTACTTTAATCTAGGCACTGGCATAGTGCTACACATTTATATAGTGACTCACAATTTGTAGTGCTCTGACTCCTAAATTAAATATTATAGTTGTTTTTATCCTTTATTTTACAAAAGAGCAAACTGAGACTAAGAAACCTGCTCAAGGTCACATTGCTAATAAAGGTGACAATATTTGAAATTTTATCTTCCTAATTGTAAACCAAGCCTAGAATTCTAACCACCTTATCACTGAGCTGCATTAGTATCTATATTCTATTGGATTCCCTGCCTGAATGTAAGTCTGACTCTTGCGTAGTTTCCCTATAGCTGTGATGTGCTATCACAGTTTAAACCATTAATCTCTTTTCCTTGTCAGCTTTCAACCCAGCCTCTCTCTGTAAAATATAGTCCTGGTCATGAGTAAGATACATGGCTATTTTAAACTTCATCCTTCTTTATAAATAACCTTAAAGGAAAGATTTGATTTATACACATTTTGTCTCTGAAATAAAACTGAATTTTGCATGGGGGGGACTGTTTTTTTATGGCTTAAAAAACTTCAGAGGGCAAAACCAAGATAGTGGAGAAAAGGAAGTGACTTGCCTGACCTCTTCCCCAAAGCTCTCCAAAAACCTTTAAATAATTCCATGAAATAATTCCTAGAATTGCAGAACCTCAAAAATGATGGATCAAAATAATTTTACATCCAAAGACAACTTATAAAGTTGGCAGAAAAGGTCCAGCCCAGATGGTACCACATCAGACTGGTCCCCAGCAAATTATGAGCAGACCTTGAGAGTCACTGGAACAAGAGTAACACCATTGGCTTCCAGAACTCTCAGCCCACAGAGAGCTGGAGGGTCAAACAATTGATCAGAGGGAGATTACATGGGTTTCTTTGCTAGCACCAAGGGGAGGACTGTTACTTTGCCCATATTTGTATCCAGGTTATAATCCATGGTAACAGTAGCAGGGTAAGGAAGATTATTAGCACACCAGAACTTATAAATGCAGTGGAATGGGACCCTTGTCATGATTCCAAGGCAGTAAAGAATGCTTGTGGTTATTCACAGACTAGACAGAGCACAGGCCAGGAGAGTAAAAAAACACATGTCTCCTTAGATCAGAAAACTTAGAGATCCCTAGAAGGATCTTTGAAAATAGCTGCCAAGAAAAGATTAGAAGGGAAGCAATAAACTGCGAAAATATTTTTATATTCAAAGGCTCTGATAAAGGTCTCATTTCTAAAATATAGAGAATTGATTCAAATTTATAAGAATTCAAATCACTCTCCAATTGATAAATGGTCAAAGGATATGAACAATTTTCAAATGAAGAAATTGAAACTGTTTCTAGTCATATGAAAAGGTGCTCCAAATCACTATTGATCAGAGAAATGCAAATTAAGACAACTCTGAGGTACCACTACACATCTGTCAGATTGGCTAAAATGACAGGAAAAGATAATTACAAATGTTGGAGGGAATATGGGAAAACTGAGACACTGATATATCATTGGTGGAAGTGTGAACGGATCTAACCATTCTGGAGAGCAATTTGGAACTATGTTCAAAAAATTATGAAACTGTCCATACCCTTTGACCCAGCAGTGTTTCTATTGGGTTTATATCCCAGAGATCTTAAAGGAAGGAAAGGGACCTACATGTGCAAGAATGTTTGTGGCAGCCCTTTTTGTAGTGGCAAGAAACTGGAAACTGAATGGATGCCCATCAATTGGAGAATGGTTGAATAAATTATGGTGTATGAATGTTATGGAATATTATTGTTCTGTAAGAATCGACCAGCAGGACGATTTCAGAGAGGCCTGGAGAGACTTGCATGAACTGATGTGAGTGAAATGAGCAGAACCATGAGATCATTATACACAGCAACAAGACTATATGATGATCAATTCTGATGGACATAGCTCTCTTCAACAATGAGATGATTAAAAACAATTTCAATTGTGCGGTGATGAAGAAAGCCATATACACCCAGAGAGAGGACGTGGGAACTGAGTGTAGACCACAACATAGCATTCTCACACTTTCTGTTGTTGTTTGCTTGCATTTTGTTTTCTTTCTCAGTTTTTTTTCCTTCTTGATCCAATGTTTCTTGTGCAGCAAGATAATTGTATATATATGTGTGTGTATGTATATGAATTAGCATATATTTTAACATATTTAATGTGTATTGGATTACCTACCATCTAGGGGAAGGGGTGGGGGGAAGGAGATGATAATTTAGAACAGAAGGCTTTGCAAGGGTCAATGTTGAAAAATTACCCATCCATATGTTTTGTAAATAAAAAGCTTTAATAATTAAAAAAAGAAAATAGCTGCCAAAACCCCTCAGGCTTAGGACAGTGTGCCCTATGCCCTGGAAACCATCCATTTTAGCAAAGAGTTAAAAGTCAAGAAATAGGCTGGAAAATGTGCAAACAATAGAAAAACTTCTCACCTTAGAAAGTTACTATAGTGACAAGAAAAAACTAAAAACAAGAAGATAAAAAAGTCAAGGTTCCTGCATCCAAAGCCTCATATGTGCCATGTGTTATGTGTATAAATACAAACACATGCACACACATTCGTATTTATACATATATGTATGGATGTGTATGTATGGGTATATATGAATTGGTCTCAGACCATGGAAGAATTCAAAAATGATTCTGGAAATCAAATAATAGAAGTAGATGAAAACTTGGGAAGAGAAATGAGAGAGTGATGTAAGAAAATCATGAAAAAAAGTTAACAACTTGGTTAAGAAGACACGAAAAATACTGGAGAAAATAACCTTACAAAAATGCTGATGAGGACAATAATGCCTTGAAAAGCAGAAATGGTCAAATGAAAAAATAGACAAAAATTCACTGAAAAAAATCCTTAAAAATAGAATTGCCAAATGGAAAAGGAGGTACAAAAACTCACTGGGAGAAAATGATTCCTTAAAAATTAGAATTAAGCAAATGGAGGCTAATAATGACTCTATGAGAAATCAAGAAACAATAATACAAAAAAAAAGAATGAAAAAAGTGGAAGGCAATGTGAAATATCTCATTGGAAAAGCAAGTGACATGGAAAATAGATCCAGGGGAGACAATTTAAAAATTATTGCACTACCTGAAACCCATAATCAAAAAAGAGCTACCTAGACATCTTCTTTCAAGAAATTATCAAGGAAAACTGCCTTGAGATTTTAGAGCTAGAAGATAAAATAGAAATCTAAAGAATTCACTGATCATTTCTTGAAAGAGATCCCAAAATGAAAACTTCCAGTAATATTATAGTCAAATTCAGAGCTACCAGGCCAAGAAAAAAAATACTGCAAGCATCAACTATGGTAGAGCCACAGTCAAGATAACAAGATTTAGCAGTTACTACTACATTAAAGGATGGGGAGGAACTAGGATTACAATCAAGAATTACACAGCAGCAAAACTGTGTATAATTCTTCAGGAGAAAAATGGATATTCAATGAAATGGAAGACATTCAGGCATTCCTGATGAAAAGAGTAGAGCTGAATAAAAAAATTGATTTTCAAATAAAAGACCCAAAAGAAGCAGGAAAGGGAAATAACATACATATTCAGTTGGGTATAGAAATATATCCTATCCTAGAGGAAAATAGGAGAGAAAGATAATAAGAGAAAGTGGGGATATGATAGAAGAGATGAAAGGATGGGGAGTGGTTGTCAGCAACATACTTTTTAGGAGAGCCAGGATGAAAGGAGAGAGAGAATAGTATAAATGGAGAGACAAAGAGAGACAGAGAGAGAGAAAGAGAGAGACAGAGAGAGAGAGAGAGAGAGAGAGAGAGAGAGAGAGAGAGAGAGAGAGAGAGCAGGAAATAGAATGGTGGAAAATACAGTTAGGAATACTAAATATGAAAAGTTTTTAAAAATTGAGTGAAATTTATAAAAAATAAGAGCAATTCCCCCAATTGATAAATGATTAAAAGATACAGTTTTCAGGTGTATTAAAGATTATAGCTACGTGGGAAAAAAGCTCTAACTCACTATTGATTGGAGAAATGAAGATTAAAACAATTCTGAGATACTAGCTCATATCTATTATCTAATTAGCTAGAAGGACACAAAAGGAAAATGGCAAATGTTGTGGAAGATGTGAAAAAATTGAGACATTAATGCACTATTGGTATAGTTCTGAAATTATTCAAACATTCCTTAGAACAGTTTGGAACTATGCCCAAAGGACTGTAAAACCCTGCATTTCCCTTGATCTAATAATAGCACCACTAGGTCTATATCCAAAAAGATATTGAAAAATAAAAAAGAAAAGGACCTATATGTACAACAATATTTATAGCAACTCTCTTCTGGTGGCAAAAAATTGGAAATTGAGGGATCCCCATTAATTGGGGAATAACTAAACATATTGCAGGATATGATTGTAATATCTTATTGTACTATAATAAATAATGAACAGGATAATCTCAGAAAATGCTTGACTTACATGAACTTATGTGGAGTGAAATGTACTGTGCACAATGTAACAGCACTGTTGTAAGATGATCAGCTATGAATGACTTAAGTATTCTCAACGTTATAATGACTGAAGACACTGAATCACTAGCAGTGAAAAAATTCTATCCATCCCCAGAGAAAGAACTGATGGTGTCTGAATACAGATTGAAGCATATATATTGGAGCATAAAAAACCTTTACTTTTCTTGAGGTTTTTTTTTGGGGGGTCTATGTTTTCTTTCACAACATGATTAATATGGAAATATGTTTTGCATGGTTATACATGCATAATCTATGTCCAATTACTTGCCTCCTCAATGTGAGGGTTAGGAAAGAAGGAAGAGAGAGAATTTAGAACTTGAAAATTCTAAAAACCATTCCAAAAGTTTTAAAATTCTTTTTACATGTAATTGGAGAAAAATAAAATATTAAATTAAAAAATTAAAAATCTTAAATGATGAAGGATAAACTCTTTTAGCTGGGATATGGCTCAGTATAGTAATTGGTTTCTATAATCTCTCTGTGTAGCAATAAGAATTACACATCAAAGTTTAGGATGTGTCAGCATCACCATTATAGTCACAACTCCTTTTCTCAGGGTATGTGGTCTTTTAGTAAATATCATTTTAGGGTTCTCACTGAGTGGCTATTTCAAAGCTTCTTAAAACTCTCAAGCTTTTTATAATACCCTCTGTGTCTTCCTTCTCTTATCAGAAGATTTTGCCTCCTTCTTTACTAAGAAAGGAGGTCATGTATCTGAGCTCTCAGCTAGCCTGCCTTGAGTTTTCTTTTCCATGTTTCAAAACCCCTATGTAAGTCCTTTCCCATATTCTTTTTGCTTATTTTATAGTCAGTCTCTGGTGATGGGATGACCATTGTTGTAAGGCCAGTCACAATAATTATGCCCTACTTCATCTCTCCCACTTCTGGCTCTTTCTGAAGTTTCCCACTTTGATACTCTCTCCAAAATTCAGTATTTCCTCATCCATGCAGGGAAGACCCTAAGTATAGCACAACTTTTTCATATTTAAAATTTTGAGTTCTACATTTTCTTTCTTTCATCCTTTGAGTAGGCACATGATTATAGTATTGATTATACTAATGAAACCATGGAAAACATTTCTGTATTAGCTGTGTTGGAAAAGAAAACACAAAAATCAAGAAAAATAATGAAAATAAAAAAGTATGCTTCAATCTATACTCAGAGTTCAGCAGTTCTCTCTCTGGAGATGGATAGCATTTTTTCATCATGGGTGCTTTGGAATTGTATTAATCATTGTCTTTATCAGGATAGCTTAAATCTTTCACAATTCATCATCATTATAATATTGCTGTTACTATATATAGTGTTCTAGCTCTGTTGCCTTTATTTTGCATAAGTTCATATAAGACTCCCCAGATTTTTCTGAAACCATCATGTTGTCATTTCTTACAACACAATAGTATTTCATCACAATCATACATTGTAGTTTATTCTCTCATTTTCTCATTGAGATATATTCCCTCAATTTTCAATTTTTTATTCAGTAGAAAAAAAGAGCTATAAATATTTTTTTTTGTAGAAATAGATCCTTTCTCTTTTTCTTTGATCTCCTTGAGAAACAAACATAGTACTGGTGGTGTGCTGTCAAAGAATATGCACAGTTTTATAATCTTTTGGTAGTTAAAAAAAACTACCATTATATTCTAATGAAGGAAGACAATACACAAAAGGGACTTAAAAAGCAGGAGAATTGGAGAGGGAGAGATGGAAGTACCTGCTTGGAAGTATCATGGCAAAGGCAAGAAAATGAGTAGTGGTTGCTCTGGGACTTTCCCCAAGATAAAGGTTCTGGGAAGAATTCACCAATGGGAGATGGGACCATCAAGAACAGAGTGAGGAGGCAGCTACAGTATGGTGATAGAGTGGAAAATTTTCTTCACAATCTCATCAGTTCTTATGGGTTCAATTATTATCTTTATAAAAATTCTTTCATATTTATATACCTGGCCTTATTTTCTTTCCTGAGTTCTTGTCCATCACCACTTGTTTGCTGGGCATCTATACTTGATATCTCAGAACTATCTGAAACAAAAAAAACATACAAAATATTATTCAATTTTTCACTAACTCTTCCAAATTTCATTGCTTCTGTTAAGGGTATCATAATTCTTCATGTAACTTGTTTTCACAACCAAAGAATTGTCTTTGATTTTTCCTTTGCTCTTATCCCCTCCTTCCCCAATATCTGATCTTTTGTCAAATCCTGTCAATTCTTCTTTCCTTTGCATCCATTGCTTCTTAACCCACTCTCCCCATTTTCCATTTACACAAATGAATGAAGAACTTATTAAATTTTTATGACATGCAAAGCTCTATGTTAAACGCTGGGAATACAAATGGAAAAGTGAAAGCAGTTCCTGTTCTCTAGGAGCTAACATTCTAATAATGGAAATAGCACATGTAGGAAATTTTAGAAAGATTTTAAAAATATGCAACCAATGGTCCATAGGGTACAGCAACAAAGCAGATGATAATGCATCTTTAATGCCATTCAATGATGAGAAAAATTCTATTTCTACTACTGAACTATTTGACAGTGCCAAGAACTTTGGTAGTGAGAATCTACTTTTCTGGAGCTCCAGTTCATGTGGCTGCTCAAAAGGCAAGTATCTGTAGAAATAGTTGCCAGGTTGCATCTCCACAGAAGTTGCTTTACCATAAGGTAGTTGTGGGAGCAGAACTTGAAGCAGTATTAGTGGCCTGGAAGGCACTGCTCAGTGTCCTAGGATATAGTTATCTGGATCTGAAAAGAAGTGATAGTCAAGGTAATGGCAGTGGTCAGTTCTCCTGGAACATGCTACTTCTCTGTCCTTCAGGGTTCCATGCTGCTTCACCAAGACTGGTTAACTTTTTTGTAACTAATAATTGGAAGATATTTGGTAGCTACTATCCTATTTCATGCCCTTAATATTTCAAACTGCATTACTGCAGTAGTTTACTTGTCTTTCTTCTCTTCAATTCATCATCAGACCATTCAATCAATAAATATTTTTAAAGCACTTCTTTATGTTCTAGGTACTACATTAAGGGCTGGGGATACAAAGAAAGGTAAAAGACAGTTCTTGTTACAAGGTGGTCACATTCTGATGGAGACAATATGCAAACATCAATAAATGGAAGTCTCTAGAATTAAGAAGGATTGAGAAAGCTTCCTCAACAATAAAAAATCAAAATAATATTTATATATGTGACCAAGTCACTGACAAGTTGGAGAACCTTTAGTGGTTCCCTATTGCTTTGAGGATAAAATACAAACTGATCATTCTATTATTTAAAGTCCTAGGAGGGACTGATAACAGAGGATAATGGACTCAATATTCAAAAAGATACCGACAAGCAAGAATATTAAACTGAATCTAATAAGATTAAATTCAGTAGAAATAAATACAATCATCTGAATTCATGCCACATGAGGCTCAGTTGAAGAAACACAATTGAAAGGATATTTAGCCAGAAGAACTTTCGAGGGATATGATAATTGTGTTCCAGCATTTGAAAGATTGTTGTGTGGAAGTAAAATTAGCACTGTCCTGTTTGGCCTCAGGGAACAGAAGGGGAGCAGAACCAGGAGTAAAAGACAGAAGTTATGAATATCAAAAATTTAGATTTGTTTTTAGAAGGGAATTCCTAAAAATTAGAAAAAGTTCCACAAAAGTGGAATAGGTTGGCAAATGGGAATCAAGATTGCCATGATCATAAAATGTTGCATCTAGAGAGACCATCTGGTCCAAAACCTTCAGTTCTGCTTAACTCTGATTGCTATGAAATTTGTCCTTTTGTCAATCTTAAATTTGCCTCTGCTTCTTTCAGTAGTGGACAAGAACCAGAATAATTTCAAGGGGATAATCTTAGCATGAGTAAGGAGATCTTGATAAACTTCATAAGCTCCTTCCACTAACCATATGCAGGAAATATGCCAGAAAGAATGCCAGCTACTTTCCCACTGGTGAAATCATAGAAGCAGAGAGTTGGAAGGAACTTTAGTGTCAATCTATACCTAAAAAGAATTCCATTCTGTTGTATCTGATAAGTGGCCATATAAACACTATTTGATGATTTCTGGTGAGGAATAATCCACCACTTAAGATGGAAAGAGTACTGGTTCTGGAACCAGAAGCCATAGATTCAAATCCTGCCTCTGATGCATCCTACTTTCGAAATTTGGGGAAAGTCAGATTTCTGGGGTGGCTCATCTGTAAATGTATTTGTAAAGTGTTGTCCTTATACTATGAATAATTACTTCACTATATATTGTAATATTGTATTAGCTTGCTTTTACTTTTTATTCCCATGTATAGGCTTACTTGCTTTCTGTCATGCTATATGCTGCATTGTATGTTTAACTAATATAAATTACTACTACTACTCTTTTTCTATCAAATTTTTAAAGTATATACCTTAAAAACATTTTGAATAAAATTTTTAAAAGGGTCTATATTTCCATTGTTATATTTAGTCCTGAGTCACATTCCATAATGTAATACCTTATGTGGTAGTTATCCTATTGAGTCAACATTTCAAGTTCACTTTACTTATTACCCATATTATATGGATTGTTTCATTAGAAATCTTAGGCCATTAATATTATACTTTAGTCATAAATATCCTCTTCCTACATAAATTCTCCTTTGAGACTTTGTTGAGGCAGAGAACATAACATATTGAAGAGGCCAGCTTACTAGAGCTGAAAGAATTGGTTACCATGAAAAGACAGATTGGTTATTGGTTAGCTAGGGTAGAGCCTCAAGTATGAAGGCTCTCAAAAACCAGACTGGGGAGTTCAAGTTTGATAAAAAATAGATCCAGCAAATTAATAAAGAGACACGTATAAAATCAGGAAAATGATAAGATCAGATCTGTATTTTCATATATTAGGCAGTGGTCAATATGGAGGATAAATTATAATTTAGAATATAAGTTTCTGAAGGGCAGAGACTTTTTGTTACTGAGTTACTTTTTTTTAAACAACCATCAACTAACACTTTTACATAAGGCCCTTGAATAAATACTGAATTGAATTTTCTTACAAAGGAAATCTATCTGAGTACTGGAGACCTGTTAGGATTTGTTGGTAAGAAACAGTGTTGTCTTAAACTATACTAGCATTAATAGAGATTGAAAGGGAAGGATGAATTTGAGACACGTTGCAAAAGAAGAATTAGATTATCTCATACTTCCTTTTTTTTTCTTAAAGCTTTTTATTTGTGTAACATATGTATGGGTAGTTCCCCAGCATTGATCTTTACAAAGCTTTCCATTACAAATTTTACCCCCAGTTCCCTCCCTTCCCCTAGATGGCAGGAAGTCCACTACATGTTAATAATGTTGAAATGCTTGACAAGTTATGCAAGAAAAGTCCTATCTACAAGAAAAAAAGAAAATCAGAGAAAGGCAACACAATGCAAGCAAATGTCAATAGAGATCATGAAAATGTTATGTGTGGTCCATATTTCATATCCTTCTCTCAGGGTGTATCTGGTTTTCTTCAGTGAACAATTGGAACTGGTTTGAGACAATTCTTTGTTGCAGAGAGCCATGTCCATCAGAATTGATCATCATGTAATACTGTTGCTGTGTATGATGATCTCCTGGTTCTGCTCGTTTCACTCATTATCAGTTCATGCAAGTCTCTTCAGGCCTCTCTGAAATCGTCCTGCTGGTCGTTTCTTACAGAACAATAATATTCCATAACATTCATGTACCATAATTTATTCAGCCACTCTCCAATTGATGGGCATCCATTCAGTTTCCAGTTTCTAGCCACTACAAAAAGGGCTGCCACAAACATTCTTGCACATGTGGGGCCCTTTCCCTCCTCTAAGATCTCTTTGGGATATAGGCTCAGTAGAAACACTGCTGGGTCAAAGGGTATGCACAGTTTGACAACTTTTTGAGCATAGCTCCAAATTGCTCTCCAGAATGGTTGGATCCATTCACAGTTCCACCAACAATGTATTAGTGTCCCAGTTTTCCCACATCCCCTCCAACATTCATCGTTATCTTTTCCTGTCATTTTAGCCAATCTGACAGGTGTGTAGTGGTACCTCAGAGTTGTCTTAATTTGCATTTCTCTGATCAATAGTGATTTGGAGCAACTTTTCATATGACTAGAGATGGTTTTAATTTCATCATCTGAAAATTGTCTGTTCATATCCCTTGACCACTTATCTACTGAAGAGTGGCTTGAATTCTTATAAATATGAGACAATTCTCTATATATTTTAGAAATGAGGCCTTTATCAGAACCATTAAATGTAAAGATGATTTCCCAATTTGATGTTTCCCTCCTAATCTTGTCTGCGTTTGTTTTATTTGTACAGAAACTTTTTAACTTAATATAATCAAAATTATCCATCTGGTGTTCAATTAGGAGTTCCAGGTCTTCTTTGGACATAAATTTATTCCATCTCCACAGGTCTGAGAGATACACTATATTACGTTCCTCTAACTTGCTTACAAAGTCCCTCTTTATATCTAGATCTTGAACCCATTTAGATCTTATCTTGGTATGTGGTGTTAGGTATGGGTCAAGCCCTAAATTCTTCCACACTAGTTTCCAATTTTCCCAGCAGTTTTTGCCAAATAGTGAGTATTTATCCCAAAAGCTGGGGTCTTTGGGTTTATCAAACACTAAATTGTTAAGGTTATTGCCTAGATTGTCCTGATAACCAACTCTGTGCCACTGATTGACTGCTCTGTTTCTTAGCCAGTACCAAATGGTTTTGATGACCCCTGCTTTATAATATAGTTTTAGATCTGGTACAGCAAGGCCACCTTCATCTGCCTTTTTTTTCATCAATCCCCTTGAAATCCTTGACCTTTTGTTCTTCCAAATGAACTTTTCTACTATTTTTTCTAGATCTGTAAAATAGTTTCTTGGGAGTTTGATTGGTATGGCACTAAATAAGTAGATTAGTTTGGGTAGTATTGTCATTTTTATTATATTCGCTCTGCCTACCCATGAGCACTTAATATTTTTCCAGTTGATTAGGTCTGAATTTATTTGTGTGGAAAGTGTTTTGTAGTTTAGTTCGTATAGTTTCTGACTTTTCCTTGGCAGATAGATTCCCAAATATTTTATCCTATCATCTGCTATTTGGAATGGAATTTCTTTTTTTATCTCTTGCTGCTGAACTTTGTTGGTAATATATAAAAATGCTGATGATTTATGTGGATTAATTTTGAATCCTGCCACTTTGCTAAAGTTGTGAATTGTTTCTAGTAGTTTTTTAGTTGAGTCTCTAGGGTTCTCTAAGTATACCATCATGTCATCTGCAAAGAGTGATAATTTGGTTTCTTCATTACTTACTCTGATTCCTTTTATCTCTTTTTCTTCTCTTATTGCTAAAGCTAACATTTATAATACAATATTAAATAGTAATGGTGACAGTGGGCAGCCTTGTTTCACTCCTGATCTTATTGGGAATGGTTTTAGTTTGTCTCCATTACATATGATGCTTGCTGATGGTTTTAAATAGACGCTACTGATCATTTTAAGGAAAAGCCCATTTATTTCTATACTCTCTAGTGTTTTTAATAGGAAAGGGTGTTGGATTTTATCAAAGGCTTTTTCTGCATATATTGAGATAGTCATATGGTTTTTGTTAATTTGGTTATTAATATAATTAATTATGCTGATAGTTTTCCTAATATTGAACCAGGCCTGCATCCCTGGTATAAATCCTACTTGGTCATAGTGTACTATCCTGGGGATGACTTTCTGTAATCTCATTGCTAATATCTTATTTAAAATTTTTGCATCAATATTCATTAGGGAAATTGGTCTATAGTTTTCTTTCTCTGTTTTAAACCCTACCTGGTTTAGCTATCAGCACCATTTCGGTCTCATAGAAGGATTTTGGCAGTATACCTTCTGTCCCTATTTTCTCAAATAATTTGTGTAGTATTGGAATTAATTGTTCTTTGAATGTTTGGTAGAATTCACATGTAAATCCATCTGGCCCTGGAGATTTTTTCTTAGGGAGTTGGTTAATAGCTTGTTCTATTTCTTTTTCTAATATGGGGCTATTTAAATAATTTATATCCTCTTCTGTTAACCTGGGCAATCTATATTTTTGTAGATATTCCCCCATTTCATTTAGATTATCAAATTTACTGGCATAAAGTTGGGCAAAGTAACTCCTAATTATTGCTCTAATTTCCTCTTCATTGGAGGAAAGTTCTCCCTTATCATTCTTGACACTAACAATTTGATTTTCCTCTTTCCTTTTTCTTATCAAATTAACTAAAGGCTTATCTATTTTGTTGGTTTTTTCATAGAACCAACTCTTAGTTTTATTTATTAACTCAATAGTTTTCTTATTTTCAATTTTATTAATTTCTCCTTTTATTTTTAGAATTTCCAATTTGGTATTTAATTGAGGGTTTGTTCTTTTCCTACTTTTTTTTAATAATAAGCCCAATTCGTTGATGTTTTCTTTCTCTATTTTATGCAAGTAAGCATCTAGAGATATAAAATTGCCCCTTATAACCGCTTTGGCCGTATCCCACAAATTTTGGTATGTTGTCTCCTTATTGTTATTCTCCTGGATGAAATTATTGATTGTGTCTATGATTTGCTCTTTCACCCATTCATTCTTCAGGATTAGATTATTTAATTTCCAATTAACTTTTGGTTTATTTTCTCCTGGCCTTATATTGCATGTGATTTTTATTGCATCATAATCTGAAAAAGATGCATTTACTATTTCTGCCTTTCTGCATTTGATTTTGAGGTTTTTATGCCCTAACACATTGTCAATTTTTGTATAGGTTCCATGGACTGCTGAGAAAAAAGTAAAATCCCTACTGTCTCCATTCAACTTTCTCCATAGATCTGTCATATCTAGCTTTTCTAACAATTGGTTTATCTCCCTAGTTTCTTTCTTGTTAATTTTGTGGTTTGATTTATCTAATTCTGAGAGAGCAAGGTTGAGATCACCCACTAGTATAGTTTGGCTGTCTATTTCTTCTTACATCTCTCTTAATTTCTCCCCTAGGAATTTGGATGCTATTGCACTTGGTGCATATATATTTAGTATTGATATTGCTACATTATCTATGGTACCCTTTAATAAAATATAGTTTCCTTCCTTATATCTTTTGATTAGATCTATCTTGGCTTTTACTTGATCTGAGATAAGGATTGCTACCCCTGCTTTTTTTTGTTCACCTGAAGCATAATAGGTTCTGCTCCAGCCTTTTACCTTCATCCTATATGTGTCACTATGTTTTAGATGTGTTTCTTGTAGACAACATATTGTGGGATTCTGGTTTTTAATCCAGTCTGATATCCGCTTCTGCTTTATGGGAGAGTTCATCCCATTCACATTCACAGTTAGAATAACTAATTCTTTACTTCCTGCCATCTTATTTACCCAAGTTATGTTTTCCCCTTTCCTTTCCCCTTTCTCCCTTCCCCCCTCCTCAGTACTTTGCTTTTGATGACCCCCTCCCCTAAACAATACTCCACCCTTTAGATCCCCTCCCCCTGTTTTTACTCCTTTCCCCCTATTCTTCTATTTTCCCTTCTATTAGTTTGTCCCTTACTTTTCCTCCTTTCCCTCCCACTTCCCTCTAGCAACAGACAAGTTTCTATGTGAAATAAAATATCTGATATACACTTTTAGAGCCCAACCTGATGAGAGTAAGATTTACACAATGCTCATCTCCCTCCCCTCTTTCTCTCAATTATATTAGGTTTTCTTTGCCTCTTCAAGTGATTTTACCTTGTTTTTACCTTCTTATTTTAGATCTTATTTTACCACTTTTTCCCTCTTTTCCCCAGTATGACAACCTTCCCCCCTTTAGTTCTCTTTTTCATATTATCAAAGTAATATCTAGTTAATTTTACCCCCAAACTTTAAGTATCCCCCTAGTAAAAATAAAGTTCTCAAGAGTCCTTTCCTTTTTACCTTTTTATGCATCTCTTGAGTCCTGTGTTTGGATGTCGAATTTTTTGTTCATATCCGGTCTTTTCATTAGAAATAGGTGAAATTCACCTATATAATTGAATGATCATCTCCTTCCCTGGAGGATAATGCTCATTCTAGCTGGGTAAGTTATTCTTGGCTGTAATCCAAGTTCCTTTGCCCTTCGGAATATCTGGTTCCAGGCCCTTCGATCCTTCATTGTGGAGGCTGACAGATCCTGTGTGATTCTAATTATTGATCCTCGGTATTTGAATTGTTTCTTTCTAGCTGCTAGCAGAATCTGTTCCTTAGTGCTATAGTCCTGAAATTTAGCCACGATATTCCTTGGGGTTTTAATTTTGGGGTCTCTTTCAGGAGGTGATCGGTGAATTCTTTCGATGGTGATTTTGCCTTTTGATTCTACAATCTCAGGGTAGTTTTCTATCAGGATTTCCTGGAAGATAGTGTTTAGATTCTTTTTTTCATCATGGCTTTCAGGAAGTCCAATAATCCTTAGATTGTCTCTCCTAGAGACTTGCATGAACTGATGCTGAGTGAAATCAGCAGAACCAGGAGAACATTATACACAGCAACAAGACTATACGATGATCAATTTTGATGGCCATGGTTCTCTTCAACAATGATGTGATTCAAACCAGTTGTGCTGCGATGAAGATAGTCATATACATCCAGAGAGAGGCCTGTGGGAACTGAGAGTGAACCACAACACAGCATTTTAACGCTTTCTGTGAATATTTCCATGCATTCTGTTTTCCTTCTTAGGTTGTTTTTTTTCTTCTTCTCTTTCTAGATCTGATGTTTCTTGTGCAGTAAGATAACTGTATAGATATGTAT